>VUQH01032170.1:21142-31332 GCA_015106775.1 Etroplus canarensis
CTGCGCCCGGTTTCTTAACCATTTGGACCTGGACCAAACAACAAATGAACAACCTTACGCTCCCACTTCTCCTTTCCATCATTGCAACACAAAAATTGGATTTTTGTACATGGTCTTCAGCTGCTCCTGACTTTGGTAACCACCTGGTTGCTTCTTCCCATCACTCTGTGTTAAATGTGTTGGGGTGAATGAGAGGAAGTCACACTCAGATTCACATCTGTGTATCTGAGCATGTGCTTGCCCTGCTGCTGCATGAAGATTAAGTGCAGTGCCCAAGAACATTGTTGTTTTCAGGCCCCCTGGCAAACATTTCTCTCTGTAGCCTGAATTGCATTTTTTGTTATCAGCATTTGTACAAAATGTGATTGTATTATTGTACAATAAAAAGTAAAAACTAATGAGTGTGTGTTTTTGAAATTTAACCTTACTTTGTTAGCTAAAAAAAACAAAAATCCTGTTTTGTTTTTCCAAGTCATTTGAAGTTGAATGAGGCTTTTTGTACATTGAATGAGGAAAAATATTCTCCGCCGCATTGTTAGTGACAAGTGATGTTTGCTCACTTTTAACCTTCTGTATCCATTACCAGACTATTGAAAGCCGTGCATCTTTACAAAAGGCATTTACCAATGTTTGTTTCAACAAAATTAAAGCTTGAATGGTGCTTTTAGATGGCGGAAAAACAAGAATATTAAACCAGAAATTGAAATGTTAAGTGTTAAGTTTCACTGTGATTGGCAGTTCACCAAACACTTAAATAAATTCCAGCTACTTGCAATTTATCTGACGAAGGGTTTGGATATAATTCAATAATCCTATTTAATGTTATTTTTGCCTGATGTTACATTAATATTTGTTCTATAATCAAGCTTAATTTCCTAATTATGTGCATGCCGTGTATATATTTATATACCATGTGCTTTAAAATTAAGTTTTAACTGGATGAGTTAGCTTTTCAGTTTGCATTTACCACCGTTCAGGTTGTAACACAGACTGCTATAAGGGTTTTATGACTGCCCATATTAAAGCTTTGTTCCTGTAGTTCACAGGTAGGTAAAACTAACAAGTCTAAATAGTGCCAGAAAAAACAAGATATACATCAAAATTAATTCTGCATACTTTAAATGCTAACAAGGAATGAATGTAATGGCTTTGTCTATGTGAATAAGAAAGTTTAAAAGTCATTCATACCAGAAATACAGCTTCATAATTCATGTTGACGAAACAGCTAATTTGCATAACCGAATGAAACGTCTATATTTAGATTTTACTATATGATCACTAAAACTATCCTACATGTGCCTCTTCTGAATTAGGTGTTTTATTTTTCCTGATGGGGGCGCTGCAGACTATTCTCTGAATATCACTGGCTCGGGATACAAACTCATAAAGCTGTTCTCACTCAGGAAGGAGCCTGAACACATGTTCTGACCTAGTGGCGATTTATTTAACTTAGTCTAATCATTTAATTTATATATATTTCCATGTGTTTCTGCAACCACAACCAGACTTCACCTTGTTGAGATGAGTGATTTAAGAAAAGCATAAGAAACACCTTCTGATCTTGTTTGGTCACATTGGATTAAACCATGTGGATATTTAAAAATGATTTATTTTCTTTGATTTTACTGATGTTGAATGTAACGACCACTACTGGGAACTGCAGGCCAGAAGTAGTTTTGGCCTGGCCTGTAACACCAGGTTTACCGGTGGTGAACATGAAACCACCAGCTGGCATGGCTGGTGTGTGTGAGAGGGAGAGAGCTTGTACCTTGTGTTAAACATAGCATTCATGTCCTGTTCATTAATTCATTCTGTTGCTATGGCTTTGCTTTCTGAAAGGCTTTCAGTTTTCGTGGCAAACTCAGGCACTACTGCCACATCACTCTCCCTCCCGTCCTTGCACACACTGAGATACACTCACAGACTCCACGGCCCAATTCACGGTGGCACAACACGGCAGTGAGCCAGAATAATTCAACATAACAATTAAATATGGAGGAGCCATGGTAAAGCAGTCCCTCAGGGTTCAGGAGTCAAACAGACCCAGGCAGCATGTGGAGCACTGTGACCCTCCGCTCTGCTGCAACCTGTAGTTCCAAACTCTTCTTGACACTGTCCAAACAAGTCAGCTCAGGGATTAAAAAGGAGGTCATTTTTATCTGCTCATTGCTGCAACTGACGGATAGGTCAATAATCTTAAATCTGTCTCTATGTACAAACTAAAACACCTGTCCTAATGAGTATAATGACTAGAGAAATTCAATTCACAGTGTAAAACTTAAGCTTCACCACTACTTTTTCCAGTGAAATAAGATATGCTCATAGTTTCCCTCAGTAAAATGAACTCACTCACAGAATACATGAAGGAAATATGGCTCCCTTTTATAGCTCTCTCTGAGAAACAGCAAAAAAGGAGGAGCATTATTTTATGCACCCAAATCCATCTTAAGTTTTAGATTTTTTTAGGATGAAATTATTTTAAAAGACTCTTAAGGATCACTGATTAAACTGTAACTTCTGGCTGGGTTACCGATTCCCTTTGTAGATTAGATTATCTGATAGGTATATGGGTGCACATTCATTTCTGTTACATCAAAGTTGTAATTAGATGCAGCTACATGCTTGTTAAGTTACAATCAGAGCCTTTATTTCCCAAACATGCACAAGTGAAATGAGGTCTGTCTTGTGGAAAGAAAGAGAGGAGTAAGGTATAAGAGAAGGAAAGAAAAGAAAAGAAGATTTCTTAAGAGTGCTTCCTCCCTGTGTCATTTTCACCAGAAAGTCATTTCCTGTGAAAAAACACAAAAGCTTTCACAAGGGATGGTCCCTTACATAGAGCTAGGTGAACACATGTGTACATGTGCAAGTGTGTGTGTGTGTGTGTGTGTGTGTGCGCGCGCGCGCGCACACACACGAGACCTGAAAATAGGTCACATGTGTTTTCTGTTCTACATGACACATGCTGCTCAGTGGTTTAGCATGGAGGTAAAAGAAACTATTTAAGTCAGGTTGTCTCACACTCTTAGCCTATCAGTCACCCATCCATCACACACATGTTCATGCCCAGAGATGTCCCACCTCACAGACAAACACAGCTTTAAGGCCTTCAGGTGTGGCGAAGGGCTTGTGATTGAAAACTGTCTCTCCTGTTGAAGGCTGCTGAAAAGATTAATTTTTCAAATTAGTATGAACATCCAGTTTTGTATAATTGTAAACTGCCAGCCGATAGTTATGCATAGTGACATTTTTCCAAGTTTTTATTGAAATGTATGCAGTTTAATGTCTTAATGCACTCGTAAGTTAAAGAAAAACAATGCTTTTGTCCTTCACTCCACTTCACATCCTAAATTGGATTGCTGGGGTTCGAGTCTGTAGACTTTCTTGGTCATTCATGATATAAGCCTATCCACTCATTCTCTTCTTCTGCTTGAAGGTATATTTTTGGTCATCATCTTGCTGCAGAATGAGCTCCTGTCCAGTTAGGTTAAAATGTTGTGTTAGTCCTATTGGTTCAGGGTGTCTCTCACTTTATGCAAGTCAATGAGTTAAACCAGAGGAGCCTTCTTTTCACCTACTCACCACCATACAAAAACCAAAGATTTCAAATGTGTGTGTTGAGACTGAAATACATTTGCCTGAAAATCTGCCAAACTTGAAGCTGACGCACTGAGATCCACTTTTCATGTGATCTAGTGGCTCTCAGAAACTTGTCTTCTGATTTTTTTGTAGTTTTGTATCAAATGGAAATCTTCCTCTCAGAGTTTCCTCCAATGCCTTTTGAACTCACTGACACTTAGGTTTTCTGTGCATTTTATTCTAAAGGAAAGATTTAAACTTTCAGTCCTTCTTCCGGTGTTAATTGGTTAAAGTAAGCTACTAGCTCCTGCAGTACAATGTCATTTATAAAATCCTCCAGAGGATGCAGAATTACAGTCTATTCCACCTGTGCTTTGATACAGAGAGAGGCTTTGAAGAAATCCAACAAAATTCTGGATATCTGTAGGAATAGTTTGCAAAAACTCTCCTGCTTTAACTTATCTCTTTACTCTTCCTCTTCCTTTTAATTTTAATATAACTGAAATGTGCATTATTTTTTACTTTCTGGTGACCTAAATTACTCTGTTTTTAACCTGCGGCATTGGCAGTACACTTGTTCCATTTCAGGGGTCATTCACTTCACAATTTCAGCAACTGGGGGTTATCTAAAACTTTTGACTGGTTTTGTCTGTCAGATGTGTGCGCGTGTGTTTTGAACAGATAACAGATCACATGGCTGGTAAAGCATGGAATGGATGGAATTGACCCACACTCTTTGACCAAGTGAATCCAAACGGATTTCCCAAAAACAGTAGCCTGGTGGAGGGGATGTTGGGACACCTGCGACAAGCACTGCTAAATGGTCAAAAACTGTTCACAGGCCTGTCAGCAAACTGACCTGACACTATAGTATTATAAGTAACTGTGCTACTGCAGTTGTTCCCTGGATCATCTTTATTTATTTATTTTTTCTGTCTCAGTGGTTTACTGACTTTCCACACTGTGCTTGTTCCATTATGTTTTTGTGTTACTCCAGACAGCAATAAACCTGACTACTTTATATACTGTTGTTACAGCTTATAAATGGGACTGCATCATAATTTGTGAAACTGTACATAGTATCTTTTCCATGGAGAATTGTTACCTGCCAGAGCCAACTTTACGAACCCCTTTGCCAGAAAAGTTGGGATATTTTCCAAAATGTAAAACAAAAAACAAAAATCTGTGATATATTAATTCAGGTGACCCTTTATTTAACTGACAGAAGTACAAATAAAATATTTCAGTATATTTAGGTGTATTTTAAAATATAAACAAATTTAGAATTTGATGGCTGCAGCACATTCAACAAATTTGGAAAATGGTTAAAACAAGTTTGGAAAGTCCACAAGATATTCAATTAACACCAGTTTGGACGATTCCACATTAAGCAGGAAGCAGGTGAGGTATGTTTGGGTATAAAAGTAGCATCTATCAAAGGAGAAGAGAAGCACTACAGCCAGAGAAACATGTCTGGGCGTGTCTTAAGCAGCACCACCTGAACTCTGCGTTCAGGCTTCAGTGCAATTTTTGGTTTGAAAGGGCCCTGTGCAGAGATGATACAGGTGGACGGGATACTAGTTGGTGGCAGTAATGCACTCTGTTTGCCAACTGCCAATAAAATTTACAAGAAGAAGAAGAAGGTGTTAGCTTTTGCAAACAAGGATGTCATGGGTCAATTTGTGATCAGTTCAAAAGTAGCATTTCTTAACACGAGATTGCAAAGAAATTAAGTCTTTCAAACATCTACAATGCATAATATTCTGAAATGATTCAGGGAAATCTGCAACATCTCAGTGCGTAATGAGCAAGGTCAGAAACTGCTATCCAAAGCACATTATCTTTAAGTCCTCAGGCAACACTGTCTTAGAAACTGTCATGCTACTGTGACAAATGTAGCCATCTGGGCTCTGGAGTACTTCTGAAAACTGCTTTCCCTTAACACAGTTCACCACTGCATTCAGCATTGCAACTTGAAACTGTATTACCCACAGAGGAAGCCATATATCAATTGGGCTGATAGACTGTGGAACTTTGCGCTGTGGACAGATGACTCCACATTTCAACTTGTATTTGGGAAAAAATGGACATTGAGTTCTCCATACCAAAAATGAAAGTGACCTTCCAGAGTGTTATCAGTGAAAGGTGTAAAAGAAATCATCTGTAATGGTATGGGAGTGCTTCAGTGCCCATAGCATGAGTGAAGGTACCATTGACTCTGAGGCATTTATTAGAAATTTAGAGAGATATGTGTTGGCATCAAAGCAATGTCTCTTCCTGGGATGTCCATGCTTATTTCAGCAGGACAATGCCAGACCAGCTTCACAGACACAGAGTGCATGTGTTTTACTGGCCTGCCACCTGTTCAGATCTATCTCCTATTGAAAATGTATGACACATCATGTAGAGGAGGATAAGCCATGGACTAATCATGGACTGTTGAGCAACTCATTTGTTATATCAAGAAAGAATGGACAAGATTTCCAATTACAAAACAACAACAATTAGTATCTTCAGTTCCAAAACAATTAAAAAGCGTTATAAAAAGGAAAGGTGAAAGAATTCCTTTCAAATTATTTTTTTCTGAAGAACCAATACCTTTTTCGTGATTTACTATTAGATGCCTTTCACAAGTTTAATATCTTATGAATGTTGTAAGGGACAGCACAGTCATGCAGTAGTGAGCACTGGGTTTAAATCCACTGGCCAGCTGTGGGCTCTCTGTGGGGGGTTTGCATGTTCTCGCTGTACCTGTGTGGGTTCTCTCCAGGTACTCTGACTTCCTCCCACAGTCCAAGACATGCATGTTAGGTTAATTGGTGATTCTAAATTGGCATGGGCATGAATGGTTGTCTGTCTCTCTGTGTTGGCCCTGCCATAGACTGGTGATCTATCCAGGGCATACACCGTCTCTTGCCCTAAGATACATTTCAGCCCCCTCAACACTGAATAGGATAAGTGGAAGAAGATGGATGGATGTTATCGTGAATTTTACTTGTATTTGTTACAATTATGTAAACTCCTTTTATGGTGCCTTTTCCTGTTACTATCCACGTTAAAACACACGTTATAGACTATAAATATTTATACCAGTGCCTGAAAATTTTTTGAAACTACAATATTTGAAATTATGTACATAGCAAATGTGTGCAACTGCTGCGATCATAAGACTAGTGATTCCAGCAGCCAGTTGATGCAACAGTCTGTTAATGGCCAGTGATCAGTAGCACTGTCTGATCTGATGAGAGGTGAGAACTTGTTCACTGTAAAATAAATTGACTCTATATTCTACCATCCAGGGCACATGGTCACTGTCATATGTGCTGTATAAGGGTCAGGAAGATCACAGCTGAGACACTGAGAATTTGTGAATATGTGTATGTGTGCCAGCTGGACCACTGATACTTCTGGTCTTGGATCCTCCTTCAGTGAAATATGAGAGTCAGAGTCACAGCCAAGACTGTCTGCATCTATCAGTGCCTCCTCTCCCTCTCCCTCTCTCTCTCTCTCTCTCTCTCCCTCGAATCCTTCATGTGGCACACACTCACCTCGTGCTAGATACGTGAAGTGTGAAAGACATAATAACTTTCATTAGAGTTCGTTAAAATACTGACCCACTACTGTATTTAGCCCTTGTACATCTGGTAAGATTAGCAATAAATAAAAATATTAATCTTTCAAGTTAGAAGTATTTTTTATTCAGTTCCAATTACTGTGATTATCTATGACGATATGCATAGTGATATAAGTAATATCCCTGTGTTTAGCAACATTAAATAACCCATTAGTCTGGTTAATGTAGAACATTCATAGAAACACTGACAAAGAGCCAACTATCAAGAAAGAAATGGTATGTGTACACCCAAGATGTGACGTGCACCACTCACAACCAGTTTAACTACTCAAACCCATCCAAACAGATGGCTTACCAATAGATATTAACCATTATTAATAAGCACCGCAGCTTATAAAGCACTTCTTTCCCCCAATCTAGAACTGGCTCCACACTGAAAATAAGTTAGAAACAATCTACTCAATCTGTCAATCATCTCTCGACAATTAAAAAAAATTACAAATACATATAAATTGAATGATGAAACATTATTGCAATATTATTTTTTTCATGAAAAATTCACAAAAATAAGACATACCCACAAACACTTCATCAATTTTCAAGACTGTACTTCAGTGTATTGTTGTATACTGTGAAAGCAAGGAATTGTGATGCAACAAATACATATGATCAGAGAGGACATAACCAGAGTAAAAGAAAGAAAATGTAAAACAGAAATATGAAATATGAGACATGAACTTCTCTAAAAATAGAGACAAGTAAACAGAAAAGGAAATTGAGATCTTGAATGATAGAACTCCAACCGTTGAAGTTAAAAGCACAGAGGAAAGAAAAGAAATATACGGGGAGTTAAAAGAAATAGAAGCAGAGGGGTAAAGCAAAGAAAGATGAAGAAGCACAAGGTGCTGAAGAGAGATATGAATATCTACAGGAAGATGGAAACAAGTGGAGACAGTCGATGGTGGGAGAAAACCAAAAGAAATTTAACAGGTCTGTTGCGATTTAACAGGATGGAACAATGTGGAGGCTCAACTAAACATAGAGATCAGAGCTGAATAAAACTTTAAAAGAGCAGCAGGAAACCAAACATTTCTTTCTGATGAGAAGACAGCAAGAACAGGGTGAGGGATCATCTGCAATACAAACAAGAATTGAACCACAGACAAACAGCAATTAATATATACCACCGTTCATTATACAGAAAACTATATTACACTGTGACTTTCAAGTTTTTACTCTTGTTTATGGTTGCTGAAGTGGGTGCCTGGGGGTGGGGTGTTGCAACAGGGTATCCCAGCACAGAGGAATTTTGGTCTCTGTGACCTTTTCACACACACATCCCCGCCCATCGGCGGCAAAGTTACGTCGGGCCTGATGATGCCCCGTGTGACTGCCACAGGCATGCAGAGCCAACTGGGCTGTGATGTCATAAATTTGTGTCCCCCAGAACCTTCTCACAAGCCCCTCTCACTCACTTAACACCCTGCAGCAGAGTGGATCAGACTGGACTCTATAGGACACTGTGGCCAAGGCTGGACTAATTTAGGGAGGAGGGTAGGGTGACAGGGGGTGACACTGCTGTGCTAAGTATCTCAGGTATCAGCCTTGTGCTTTATAATATTAAAAGACACTTGGCCTGTGCGTGAAAGGGTGTGTGTAGCCAAGTGTGTTTTGTAAGCGTGTTGGTAATGTGCAGTGTATTTTTAGGCGACTGTATTTTCCACTCCTTGTGCAGCGCTCCAGAGCACCAATAGAGGGGAAAGGTGAGGCAGAGAGAGGCAGGTGGACTGTACAGTAAAACTGGGGATCAGCTGGCTCCAAAACAATAATATGTTTCACTGAAATATTGTACAATGATGAGAAAAAGCAAATAAACCCTCTTTTAATTCTAAGATTTTACAAATCAGGACATATAATAAAAATCATCAGTACATCTTAAAAATACCTCCAATGAAGGACAACACAAGAAATTTTACACCACGTCATTATTTATTTAACAACAATGAAGCTAAAATGGCAAAGCCATGTGTTAAAAACTAAGTACACCCTGTGATTTACCAGCTTGTAGAACCACCCTTAGCAGCAAAACCTTGAAGTAAGGGTTTTCTCTTTGACTTTAGTCTCTCACATCTTTGTTGAGGAGTTTTGGCCAACTCTTCTTTACAACATTGCTTCAGTTCATTGAGGTTTGCAGGCATTCTTTTACACACAGCTCTCTTAAGTTCACATAGCACTTAAGTATCACAGCACTTTGATCGGGCTGAAGTCTGGACTTTGACAGGGCCATTACAACACCATGATTCTTTTCTTTTTCACCAATTCTATTGTAGATCTGTTGCTGTGCTTTGGATTATTGTCCTGTTGCATCACTCAGATTTTAAACCATGCTTTAGCTGTCAGACAGATGACCTCAGATTTGACTCTAGAATACTCTGGTATACACGATTGCAATGACTGCAAGGTGCAGAGGTCTTGTGGCTGCAAAACAAGCCCAAATCAGCAACCCACCACTATGATTGACAGTTAGTATGAGATGTTTATGCTGATATGCTGTTTGGCTTTCAACAAATTTGACACTGTGCATTATGGCTAAAAATATCCCCTTTGGTTTCATATGTCCAAAGGGCACAGTTACACAAGCCTTGTGGTTTGTTCAGTGGCAGCTTTGCAAACCTAAGCCATGCTGCCATATTCTTTTTAGACAGAAGAGGCTTTCTGCCGAAAATCCTTCCAAACAAACCATACTTGTTCAGTCTTTTTCTATCTGTGCTCTCATGAACTAACATTTAACATGCTAACTGAGTACTGTAGAGCCTGGGATGTGACGTCCACTCCTGGGAAGATTGGCAACTGGCTTGAACGTTTCCCTGTTCTTTTTCCTCTTTCAGCTGCTTTAGGGGTGACCACAGTGGATCATCTGCCTCCATCTCACCCCATACCTTGCATCCTCCTCCCTCACACCAGCCCTCTGCATGTTCTCTTTCACTACATCCATTAACCTTCTCTGTGGTCTTCCCCTTCTCCTCCTGATTGGCAGTGC
>VUQH01032171.1:0-26211 GCA_015106775.1 Etroplus canarensis
GTGAGTGAAGATGAGTGTCAGGGGTGCTTTGAGACAGAAGGATAGCAGCAAGAGTAAAAGGGAAGGTTTACAAGACGGTAGTGAGACCTGCTATGATGTACCGTTTGGAGACAGTGGCACTGACAAAAAGACAGGAGGTGGCAGAACTAAAGGTGACAGACTTGAAGATGTTGAGATTTTCCCTGGGAGTGACCAGGATGGATGGGATCAGAACTCAGATCATCAGAGGGACAGCTCAGGTTGAGAGGTTTGGAGACAAAGTCAGAGAGGCAAGGCTGAGATGGTTTGGACATGTGCAGAGGAGGGATAGTGGATATATTGGACAAAGGATGTTGAGGATGGAGCTGCCAGGCAGGAGGAGAAAAGGAAGACCACAGAGAAGATTCATGGATGTATTGAAAGATGACGTACAGAGGGTTGGTGTGACAGAATACACAGGGGATAGGGTGAGATGGAGGCAGATGATTTGCTGTGGTGACCTAAGGGGAGAGCAGCCAGAAGAGGTTTCTGTGAAATAAAGGTCAACACCAGAGCATCAGCAAATGCCTGTTTATTTACATACAAAAATCAATTACATTGTGCTTTTTCCTCTGGTTGTCCACACTCTACCTGCAGTGGCTCTATGCCTCACCAGTGGGGCCCGACCCACAGTTTGAGAACTACCAACTTTAAAGGAGAGGGAAGGGAGGATGAACTGAGAGGCTAAACCAAGACAGAGTATGAGTTAAATAAGTATTTTGAACTGTGAATCAGTCCTAGTAGAGTCAAAGAATAGAAACGCAGAGATAGGTGTTAGCATAATATGTCCACTTCCAGCTTGTTGTTCATCAACTTTGATGTGGTAAAACTGCAATAAAATAACTTTTTCAGCTGCTGCTTTCTTTGGTTTTACACCAAAAGGAGTACAGTGTAAAAATGGGAGAAACTTCCTTTAGACATGTTATTTCAAGTGAGGGATTCCCAATATCATTCATGATTTAATGATGTAGATCATGTCTTGTTAATGAATAGCAAACACCTGCTTTGATCCAAAAATCGACACCAGTAAGCTCAATAGACAGGTAGTGAAGACAGTTTTTGTCACAAATTAAAGAATATTCCCCATTGGTTAATTTTCCACTTTTTTGTCTTCGCTCCAGCGCTTCACTACTCTCAGTCTGCTCTTTGCCTTTCACATCCCAGACTAATTAGAACAATTTTAGCTGTGATTTTACTTCTGAAGACGAGAATAAACAGTTTGTATTCCCCCTTGTCTGGTGGTTTGCTAGGGAGGAACAAAGCAACGCTATTATTCCTCCATTGTAAAAAGAAATCCATAAAATCTGTTCTTTTCCATACCTGTTGCTGCATGAATGCTGCAGCGACTGGACACACAAGGGTGGGGAAAGGGGCATGGGAAAAACATGTTATTTGAATAGAGAACCATTTGCCAAGCTAAATATAAACACTGACCCACCAACTGAAATGTAAAAACCACTGCTAATTGCACTCCAAGCTTGGATTGAAAATCCAGTGGGTGGTTCAAAGCTGCGATTCAGCTGAATTGGCCCAGCCCTGTACGTGGGCGACGGAGTGCCCCACTGTGAAAGTGGAGCATTGTCCTCGAGATCCAGAGTGTAAGGGAGTGGACAGACTGTGGGACAGCTAGTGTGGTCAGTGTCTCCTAAAGGGTGAAAGCTTTTAAGGCAACAAGCCAACAGGCTGAATAATATGATCTGCCAGTCTTGGGGAAAGGCAGAAAATCATTGAGAAAATTTAAACCAATGGACAGACTGAGTAAAAACACAGCTGGAAAAAATCATCAAACTCTCAGTTCCTCCATGAGATGACTAGACAGAATGCAGAATGTTTTTAATTTTCAAACTCATATATTGTTTGTTGAATTATACTTGGTCATTAAAGTCAGCAACATGTCTTAAAAATCAGGACAGGGGTATGTTTACCGGCGTCTTGCATCATATCTCTCTATTTTTAACACTCAGGGAACTGAGAAAACTAGTTGCTATAGTTTTGAAAGAAAAGGTTTCCCATTCTTACTTAATGTGGGATTTCAATTACAAGAGTCTGGTGCTCCTCAAGCATCACATGTTTTCAGTGGTTGAGTAGCCTGGACTACAGGCAGGTCACTTAATCACCAACATTAATATTATGGAGCTATGCCATCATAATGTGTACAGAATGTTATTCGGCATTGGCTTGATGAAATAAGCAAGTCTTTCCTTGATTAAGTTATATTTGGATTGAAGCCTTTTTTTAAAATCCAAAACCAGTTTAGATCGTTCAGCATTCATGATGTCTTCACAGATGTGCAAATTCCCAATGTCATTTGCACTAATGGACCTCAGTACCACCACTGATGCTGGATTTTGAACTGTACACCTGTCTTCTCTTTAGCCTGGAGGATGTAGTGTCCATAATTTCCAAAAAACTATTACAGACTTTGACGTTTTCCACTTTATCCCCAACCCAACTTAAAAGAGCTCATAATGATATTATGAACCATAGATGATGAAATATCAAAATTATTTAAAATTTTATATGGAGAAATATAATACCTAAATTGCTGAACTATATTTCGTGTAGGGTAGAACAATGTTGCAATGTTGCCTCCTAACAAGAAGGTCCTGGTTTCAAATCCAGGTTGAGGCCTTTCTGTGTGGAGTTTGCATGTTTTCCCTGTACTACGTCTTCCTTCCACTGTCCAAAGATATGCATGTTAGATATCATCCATTATCAGTCTTGTTACTACTGCAGGAGCTGTCTTGTTTGCTGACTCTTGTCAAAACTGTGGGGTCAAAGGTCAAGGTCACACAGAGTCAGATTTAAGGTGGAGTCTCGTTTCGATCTTTCTAAATTGGCTGGAGGTGTGAATGTGAGCATGAATGGTTACCTATCTCTGTGTGTTAGCCAGCGATAGACTCTTGACCTGTCCTGGATGCATCCCACCTCTCACCCTAAGGCAGCTGGGACACTGACTTGGCAGTTAAGAGCATAGATGGATGGGCTAATATTATATATCAAAGAGTGCTTCTAAACACCTCATCTTCTCTATGATGCTCCTTTGACACTGTTGCAACTTTTTTAGTATTATACAGCTTTTCCAGTCTTTTGTTGTCCTTGTCCATACTTTTTCAAATGTATTAGTGGCATCAAGTTCAAATAGTGCATATATTTTTAATCATATTTCTCTATTTGGTGCATTCTTTTTGTACTATTTTAAGTTAAATGTACCTTTGGCTGCTCCCTTGTATTCTCAAGGGGTTGCCACAGTGGATTAATCCGCATTGGTAAGGTTTTACTCAGGATGCTCTTCCTTACCCAGCTCTCCATGGTGAGAGGGGCTTGTGTCCCCACCTGAAATGGAACCAGGGACCTTTCGCTTGTAAGGCAAATTTGTAAACCACTGCACTGCAGGGACACGGTACTATTTTAACTTAAATATGGATTTAAAATCGTCTGCAAATCATTCCATTCTGCTTCGATTTGCATTTTACGTTGCCTCTCAGCTTTTCACTTTTTGCTTAAACAAATCACATCCTCGACTTTTTTCAGCATGAGCAGGTGTTACAACCACTCATAGAAAAACAACAGATTTATTTTGGAACATGTAGTACACACGGCTGATCTTCACACTCCGGAAACCCAGGGGTACGCTCTTTTTTGTGGCAAGACAAGCATTTGCACTTCTTCTGCTCCTTTCTCTGCACGTGCATGTGCCTACCCTGCACAGGCGGGCAGATACACTTCCTCCAAAAAGACCCAAAATAGGGGTGCATTTGCTATTTTAGTCCTGTGGTTAGTGCAACCATCTCATCGCAGTTCCTCTTTTACAGTTGTTGACAGATGAGGCTTCACGAGGCATGACACGTCCTAGTTTCACTCCTTTTAATCTAATTATCCTCTTTATATAGTTGGAAACACCCTCTAAGACTAAAAATATCTTTTAAAAGTGACATCCCCAAGCAAGATGCAGAATAACAGCAGAAAGTCAGAAAATCAAACAAGTGTGACAAAAATAAGAAGAAAAAAGCACGTTGTTTGGTATTTCAGCTTCAATTTCAAATACACACTAATCTAAAACAGCTTGATCACAGAGAAAGAAGTAAGCAGCAGAACTAGTTTGATGTTGCCGTGATGTCGTTTGGGGTCAGAGCTGTGCTGTCGTTTGCTTGTAACTGGACTGAAACGCTTGTTATATAAGATTGATGTTGTGTCGTTGGCTGCAGCTGATTGATGGTTCACATTTTCAGACTTAGTGTCCAACATGTGTTTCTGTGGAATCTAGACGGACAGCCAAAATGACAGCAACTGAGAGCAAGCCATGCCTCATTTGAACTCAGGACTGGTCCTCGCTTACATTATCAGCACAACCTTCAGACACCCCAAAGACCAGATTTCTTCTGTTTATGTTCATTTGAACTTTTTCTCTTTGTCTCAGTGAGGAAGCAGTAAATTTCTTTTAAATTACTGAACCCTGATGAATTTGAAGCTGGTGTTACAGCAACATATTTCATATCGCACATTTACCGTAGTGGATATTAGCACCAGACCAGGATCCAAAGAAAATAGGCCTTTTACTATAGAAGCAGCCAGATTTTTCTCGTGTTGATGAGTCATCCCTTTTTCTTTACTGCTTTTTTTCTACTTTTGTGAATATGTTCAATTGGGTGGGGGAGCTCAGGCTCTAACACAGAGACTCATTGATGAGAGTGTTTGTTTGGCAGTGTGTATCCTAGCCACAAACCCACTCACTCACTCACTCGTTCTCTCACACTCACAGAATAGTTGGAATATGTGTTTACTCATTTAGCTTTTCCTTCTGTTTTCCCTCAGTTCCAACAATAAAGACAGAGCCTCGTGATGACTACGATGCTCCTCTGGTGTGTGCACAACACAGCCCCGGCCTGTCCCTACTGCCAAAGCCATACTACCCCTCACAGGTCATGACCCCAATGATGACCTCTGACCTCCGGCCGTGTATAGTTGGCGGGGCTTACTCTGCAGGCCAGCAGAAACTTGCAGCCAAGCCCTCCTCCTCTTCCTCTCCAAGCACCAGCCCTAAACAGCATGATCTCTCACCGCCACCCTTCTCCAAGTGCCTCGCTGCAGGCCCAGTGGTCCAGCAGCCGGGCTCACATTCCCCAATCCCACACGTCTCCATCATCCAGGAGACTCCCGGGCGTTTCCAGCCACCCAATCTTTACCCACCCAGCAGCTCCTCCTCCTCCCCAACTTCACAGCCCTCTACCCCAACTGATGCCCCCTTCTCTCCAACCCACTGCATGACACCAGCGCAGCCGGTGAGCGGCAGCACCAGCCCAGCCGCCCAGCAGCACCCCAAGGTGCCAGAGAGGAGTCGCTCCTCCCTGCAGGAGGATAGCAGCCCCTCAGCGCTGCCTGTCAGCATCAAACAAGAACCACAAGAGCTGGACCAGATGTACCTTGATGATGGTGAGAATTAATTTTTTTTTTATTAAAAAAATGTCTTGTCCATTGCATGGAAAAAATTATTAAGCGAAATCCCCGTTGAGGGCCCTAATTGATGAAACAATAAGGTTTTATTACCCTCACTCAAGCACAAAATGGCCATTATATATCTGCAGGCACTGATAGCATTTTAGATTATTATAATATGACTCACTTATCACTTTGCCAGGAAATTTTTGGCCATCAAAGCTAAGCTTAGATGATTTTTCTCTTTTTTGTGTGCAGATCTTTTGACTCATTCTCATTTAGAGGAGAAGTTGAACATTTTTGGAAAATGCTTGTTGGCTTTGTTGAGGAGACTTAGTAGACAAGATTGATGCAATTTTTGTTTGAGTAATTCAAAGTTATAGCAAGCAAAAGGTCTTAGGGTCTTATCATAGCACAAAGACCGGAGAGGGAAGAAGGCAGCTAGCTGAATAAATAATAATAATAATAATAATAATAATAATAAATTTTATTTAAGGGCGCCTTTCTTGACACTCAAGGTCACCGTACAAATAGAGCAGTTGAATAAAGATAAGAAAATATTCCCTTTATCGTTCTCATTTTAGCTTTATATAGTTTGTTGTGCTTCAACAGTAAAAACATTAGTGTAGTGTTGAACCCAAAATCCAAAGTGCATTTCAAAAAAATTAGAAACTATGTAGAGCTTTGCAGACTGATGCCTAACTGTGGTAGCTGTGTACTGTCGCCAGCAGGCAGTGTCAAAATTATGCGGAGCAACAAGCAATGCAGATTGCACTTATTTATATTTGTACTGTACTTCTTTCAGCTTCGCTTAACTGCAGAGGTGGCAGAAGTCATATTATATGATGAACTTCATGATAGTGAAGTGAAGCAGAGTGTTAAAAACAAGGAAAACTGTCCACTGCAGGAAATATCTGTGTTTCTCACATGTGCTTTTTTAAGTTTGATGACTTTTTTCATGCTTTTTCCTGTTTACGGTGAACTGTGGTCAAGTCAATTTAAGCCAAGTCTTTAATAAATCAGCATTTGATGGGCTGCATGCACTGGCATATTTGAAGACTGCTCAAAGAACGTCGCTTTAGCCTCTGAGTTGGATGAGTTCCTACAATACTCCTCGTAGTCAAAGAGCTGTGCAAGTAGACAAAAACACGGACAAAAATCCTGTATTATTAGCACACATCACAGTATTGACACACAGTCCTTAAAGCTTGCTGAAAAGCCTTCAGTTGATCCAAAATGCTGCTGTGAGAGCACTAATAGGGACTAGAAAGAGGGATCATATTTCCTCTATATTGGCCTTTCTTCATTGGTTCCCTGTTAAATCAAGAATTTAATTTAAAATCCTTTTCCTCACGTACAAAGTGTTGAATAGTCAGACCCCAGTTTAACTTAAAGACCTTATAGTACTATATTTTCCCAAAAGAGCACTTCGTTCTCGGAGTGCAGGCTTACTTATGGTTTCTAAAAATTAGTAGAATGGAGGTAGAGCCTTCAGCTCTCAGGCCCCTTCCCTCTGGAACCAGCTCCCAGTTTGTATTTGGGAGAAAGACACCCTCTTTGCATTTAAGATTAGGCTTAAAGCTTTCATTTTTGATGACGTTTATAGGTGACCCTGAACCATCCCTTAATAATGCTGTGGTAGGCTCAGGCTCCTGGGAGACTTCTCACGAGGCACTGAGCATTTGTTCTCCACCCACCTTTTTTCACTCTCCATGCATAGATATCCCACTATTGCATGCCATTAAATTTTGTCTTCTCTCTTTTCCTTAGTTTGTGTTTTGTCCTTGTCTCTCTATGCTCTCCTTTTTTCTCTACTCCTTCCCTTCACCCCCGAACCGGTTGAGGCAGATGGCTGCTCCTCCCTGAGCCTGGTTCTGCTGGAGTTCTCTTCCTACTAAAGGAAGTTCTTCCTCCACCTTACAGTATAAAGCACCTTGAGGTGACTTTTGTTTTGAATTGGCATTATATAAATAAAGCTGAAATGAATTGAACCTCTACTTTTTCAGCACATGGCTTTTATGAGAATTTTGTAATATACTCCAGAGCTGAGTATCTATCTGACTATCAACATGTAAGTTGGACCCAATTATTTTGTAACCATTTACTTTCAGTGTCCAATTATTCTATTCACAGGAACATCCTTTCATCCATTTTTTTAACCAGTTGGTTTGTAGGGGGATACTAGAGCCTATCACAGCTGACACAGGGTGAAAAGCAGGGTAGACGGGTCACTAATCCATCACAGGGCTAGTCCGGAATTACCACTTAACCTAACAGGCATGTCTTTTGGAGGAGGTTAAAGTACTCAGAGGAAACCCACAGAGGCACAGAGAGAACATTCAGAGTCCACACAGAAATTCGAAGGTGCTATATGCTGCAGCATTGTGCTGCATTAAGTCCCATAACACAAAATATAAAACTGCATATACAAAAACCTTTGTCTATCGTAAATACACCACAAAAAGCATACACTAATGGCCACAAAGGTGCATTTGGTCAAACCCAGTCCCTTTTTCTTTGTATATTCAGTTTTTATGTCCGTTTTTTTTTTTCACTGGATGACTTCAAAACCCGTACGCCACATATGCTTGCTGGTGCAGAAATCATTACAGAAATGTTTAAACTCGAGGTGGTGTTTACTTATCTGCAGTGCCACTGTTTGTGTGAGTTACGGGCTGTTGAAGGAGTAGGTGGTTGTAGTAGTGACGATACAGTGAGCTGAAATGTTTATCACTGTTGTTCCAATGCTTTAAAGTGTTGCTTGCTTCACCGTCTAACCTCTAGTGGTCTAGAATTTAATCAAATTGACTTTAAACACTGAATAAAATGCTCACTGAGGAAATTTTGCAACGCCCTTTATTGATCTCACAGAGAGCAGAGTTTTAGCAGTGCAAACTATATGATCTCACTGCTCTGGCCCTCTGCGCTCACCACTGAGGTTTTGGGGGCTCTATGCTCTGCATTGTGGTGATTGGAAATAAATTGGATAAGTGATCTTCCTCGGGGCATGAAAAAATAGTCTGTGGCTGTGTGTAAGGTCCATGGCGGAAAGGAGTTCAGTAGATGAAGAAACACTAACCAGCAGCTATCAGCAGACAGAGCAGCGCAGCTTTGATCCATCACCAGAGCCCCTGCTGAATTGTCTGGCCAAGCTTCCTGATGATGGAGAGCAAGACGCTGTTGCTGGGCCTCAGACTGCACAGCTCAGACTGTTCCCATGCCACTTCCTCCGAACAGTCTGGATAAATACATTAACACTTCTTTACCCTGTCTGCGGTAATATTTGGCAGGCTAGAGCTAAAGATTTGATTTGTAATTGCATTTTTTTTTCAGCGTCTGAGGTTCAGACCAGGTGTAGTTAATGAAATCAAAGTATTTAACTACGCCATCACAACCATAATGGATATTCCCGAAGACCTGGCACCCCTGTCAGACTTGTTTTTGTTGGCAAATTGCAGGAAATTTTCTTAAACATTCCTACGTTATTGTGGCTTCTCACTTCATTAAACCTTTGGCAGAGTTTGATACGACTTTATGGCCTCACTCAGGTGTGATGGCGAGTATGCTTGTTAAACCGCAGACAACTAAATCTGAGACTTTTTAGTCAGTCATAGGGACTCTGACTCTGAAATATGACTGTGGGTAGATTTTATTTTTTAGTATATAATGATCTGCACATTATTCCCCAAAACCAAGGAGTAATCTGTGGCATTTATTTATGTTTTTTCTTGTAACCCAATTTTATTTAATTTCACAGAAATTTAAACACTTATCCTGTTAAAAAGCCACATTAAACTTCATTTTTAACTGAAAGTGGCACAGGTGGTTTTCATCTCCCTCTTTGAACTGCACTGTTTTTGTCTTATTATCCATGTTTGCGCAGCCTCTAATAGTCATCAGGACCCCCCACTGTTGCACATTTTTTCACACCATCCCCTGAGAGGTTACAAACATGTCTGCTCATGGAAAGTCTGATTCGTGTTGTCTGGCCCTGAGCCGTAGGTACAGTATAGGCTGCAGGGTGCTGCTGAGACTGAGGGAGATGGAGACTGGCCACACTGCTATAAAACTTGCTGACTGGAGAGGATTGCATGCTTCCCTTTGGCTCGGACTCAGTCTGGAAGAGGTGGCGAAAGCCATACATTATGCTGCACAGTAGTGTGCCCAACACTTTTGTCAGCAGTGAGGTAACATGAGCGAAACATTCAAGTCAGATGTGAGCCAGCGCATTATGAAATGCTTTTTTATGGCGTGTTGTGGCTTGTTAGATGTCAGAAATTTACAATTGATGTCCAGACACTTAAGATTGTCATAGGAAAAGTATTTCAGAATAAATATGTGGTCGTACCTGACTCTGTTGAATCAGCCTGATTTTGTACAGTACAATGCAGCTGTTCACATTTAATTATACTTATGTTTAGAAGGAATTGCCAACTTTCTTTTTATTTCTTTGTGCTCTATTTACAAATATCCACATCTGCCATGTGTTACTCATTTACATTTACTGGTGTTGTTAAACTCACACAAGTATGCTGTAATGCAATGCAACAGTCCTGCAGTAAAGAATAATCTTGCTTAAAATGTAAAGTTTGGGCAGCACAGTGGTGCAGAGGCTATATTTCCTGGGTTTGAACCTTCTAGGGCTTTTCTGTGTGGAGTGGATGCTCCAGTGTTTTCCCCAATCCAAAGCCACATTCATTAGGTTAACTGGTGATTCTAAAATGGCCATAGAAGTGTGTGTGACTTTGTGTTAGCCCTGGGATGGACTGGCGACATGTCTGAGGTGTTGGAAAATAGTGAAACTCAGTGGGAAATGTCCAGCTTTTATAGAGACTTCTTTGCAACTTTAATGGGGTGATAAAGGCTGAAGAGGTAGAGCAGGTCATCTGTGGTTTCATCCTCAACTCATCCTTCAGTCCACATGTTCAAGTGCCCTTCGGCAACATACCCAAATGTGAACCCCCAAAATTGCTATCACCATGTCATCTGTGTGTGTGTGTGTGTGTGTGTGTGTGATAGAAGAAGCACTGTATCTATATTCTGAAAAGCACTGTATGAACGTGTGTGTCATTTGGCGATATGTGGCTTTTAGTATAAAGCACTTTAAGTGGTCAGTCAGACTAGACAAATGCCATATAAATGCGGTCCATTTATTGCAATAATTGCTTTTTCTCTCTTTTGCCTAAGTTATACTGAAAGATGGGTCTAATATTAGGTGCACCTCATTTAAATGTACAGAGATGCACACTAACATTTATTGATCAGCACTAAACACAAAGTGCAGCTGTGGATTAGAGGAACGTGATTAGTTTTACAGATACTTAGATTTAGATGTTAAACAAATTACACTTTGTGATTTTAAGATGATGCAAAAGTTAAGGAATAAGGGATCGCCAAATTATTACACTTGAGACATTTCACTAAAAACTAAAAATGTCAGCCTCATGGTAGCACAGTGGACCAGTGGTTAGCACTGAGAGTCCTGGGTTCAGACCCAGGTAGGCCCTTCAGTGTGGAGTTTGCATGTCCTCCATGTACTTTTACAGGTTTTCTCTAGTAGCTCCAGTTTCTCCTGTCATTGAAAAATATGCTTATTTAATGCTGCCTAAGTAAGCCCAGGACATTCTTGCAAAGCAAGATTTTTAAATAAAGGTTTATAGTGACAGAAGAGGCAAAATCAGGTGATCACCAGAGTCAGATTCATCTTCTGGGGACCATAAATGTGCATAAATGGCAATCTATCCAATAGTTCTTAAGCTATTTCAGTCTGGACAGACTGACAAACAAGCACTGGCATCCTTAGAGGCCTGCTGCTGGCATGACTAAAGTTGAACTAACAACATTTGGAGAAAATGTTGACAACCAAAATTTAACAAAGGTTATAAATACAGGATTATTGTGCTGGTTTCCATCTTTCTGGTTTCTTCTCCCTTTTTGGATTTCTGTAATTCTATTTTCTTAAAACTTCAGAAGTTTCCAGTAATCTATTGCTCAGACGTTTACTTTTTAAATAATACCTGAGTTTTAAAAGAAAACTTGGCTGAATCTGTGGTGAACTACAGAACCGCTCTGTGGGACTGACTTGCAGTAACCCAGTAGGAACCTCATAATGTGGGCCAAGAACATCTTGTGGCTTGTGGCCTGTATTTGACGTGGCAGTAAACTGGGGGAGGGTTCTTGGTGTTTTCTGCCCCCCAGCTTTTTTTCTCTTATTGTATCAGGACTGGACTCTCAGCTGACGTATTCCCAGCGTTCAGAGAGACTGTCAGATATCTCACTGCCGGATCGGTTCCTCTGTTGTATTGTGTTATTACAGGCTGGATCATGTTGACAATTTTTAGCCCTTAATAAGCTCAGCAGTACTGTCCTGCTATTTGTTTAGGAGTTCCTCAGGGTTTCCCGGTTGGAGATCCGGGCTATATCAGTCAGCTCCAGCTGCAGTCAACCTACATGGGACAGGAAACAAGTCCCTGGATTGCTTCATATCAAACCCCATCATCTCTGCTCCTGAATAGCTGTAAAGTTAAACGCAGATTAGCTCAGTAACTTGTGTTAAATTAACAGAAATACAGTAAGATTAACAATGATTTGTCACTATGGGTTAGGGTTAGATGCATGATTTCAGTATGAAGACTAATAAAGTAATTACAGGACTGCATATTAATGTAATTTTATTCAATAAAATTGTCCATTTGATATGAGCTTTTGATCTATCCCATGACCTTTATCAGCAGATTTAGTTTTTATAATGGGAAAACAGAAAAAAATTTAAATTTGAACAATTCAGCCATAACTGGGCTAATCTAAAGTCTGCTGATTAGAAACATGTGATAAGACTGAAAGCTTCTGAACAGCTACTTAATGGACCTCATGTTGAGGTTGTTTTGTCAACTGTTGTTTCCAGTTTTATGTTCATCTTAGAGCCCGACTGATAATGAACGTTTGGGGTCAATAAAAACACCTATAGTCATATTTGAGTGAAAGAATCAGACAGAAAGAATCGGTATATTAGCTAATATTCATATATGTTTTAGGGCAGCACAGGACAGGTATTACAGTCTGTGGATATTTACTAATGAACAGAAAAATAAAGGAAACCCTGTGCAGTCCTGCAAAAAACTACATACACCCTTACTGCTTCAGTAGGATTTAAGAGGGTAAGTGGCAGCCAGGTGTTGCTAATCAAATGACCTTGATTAATTGATAATCAGCCAGTGTGGTCATCTCTATGTTTTAACGTTTTGCTGGTCTGGAGCATTCAGGTGTGTGTTAACAAAAGGTTATAAGCTTCCCAGGTGTGGACTGACTTCCTTGGAAGGGTTGCCAGGAGAAAGCCACTTTGCTATAAAGAACACAACGGCATGGCTTAGATTTGCAAAATTGCATCTGAACAAACCACAAGATTTCTGTAACAATGTGCTTTGGACAGACGAGATCATAGAGGAGATGTTTGACCATAATGTTTGACCATGTTTGGGAAAACACTAAAATATCATATCAGCACAAACACCTCATATGGCTAAATATATTTACAGTTGCAATGTACAGGGGACGGGGAACAGGCTCAACTAACATTCGCTATTTTCTGTTCTCTTTTACCCTTCATTTTAAACAAATTTGTATTTTCATGAGCTATGTGAATATTTTGAATCCAAAGGGTAAATAAATAAATAAAAATCAACTGTCAGCATGGTAGTGGAGGGCTGATGATTTGGGCTTGTTTTGCAGCCAATCTCTGAGGTGACCCAAGGCACTCTTGTATTCATGATCTTATTCCTTCGATCATTACCCACAGTTCATGCCCATAGGTGAGGACAGACAGAAATGTAGACCATCTTTATGCTCAGCTTCCTCTTTATCACAACAGACTGATATACCATCCACATCACTGCAGACGCTGTACCAGCTGGTACCAGTGAGCCTCCTGCTCCACTCTCCTTCACCTCCTAAACAAGACTCTGAGATACTTTAAATCCTGCATGAACTTCTTCAAGTATTTCGGGGTCTTACAAGGTACTTTCTACCACCCCTTTCCAGCTGAGAAAAGGTGCAATGTATTTCACAATCATTAAGACAATACGACACACTTGAACCCCTGTCTGCTTGGCTGTTATGCTGCTCTGCTGCATGTGTGCCATTGTCTGCTCCCTTGTATTCTCCCCAAGGGGTCACCACAGTGGATTAATCTGCTTTGGTAATTTGACAGGGGTTTTACACCAGATGCCCTTCCTGATGCAAAAGGGGTTTGTGTCCCCACCTGGAATCAAACCAAGGACCTTTTGCTTGTAAGGCGAATGTGTAAACCACTGCACTACGGGGACACTATGCTACTCTGCTGCATGTAATGCAAAACTTTCATATCAGAGATTATATATACATATATAGTTGATACTGCTAAAGGCTATCCTTAATGGGTCAGTATATAAAAGAATATAAACATATGCAATAATGTTGATTTTAGTTTGGTAATTTTTTTTAAATATTTTTTGCAGTGACTCAGGAACCTTACTTTGAAGATTATGGTGTAAAACCAAACATTTTGTTCTCTCAGAGTTTAATCAAAACCACATAGATGTAATTTTATAAACTAAAATAGGGACAGATGTTTTCTCTCTCTCTCTCTCTCTCTCTCTCTCTCTCTCTCTCTCTCTCGTTGTTTGTGGACTTGTTTGAAGCATCTCTATTTGCTCAGCTCTCTTAAGCAAATCAATGTGACCCACATGACACAGATGTCACACTGGTGCTGGGGCTATTTTTAGGACGTTGTTGTAAACACACTTAGAGATCGATAGATTGACTTTATTTTTCTCAATTAGATCCTCCACATCAAATGTGACACCACAGTGAAATGTGGGCCATGGCGACAGGCACATAAACAGTAAATGCTGTGGCCTCACTGAGACAAAAGATAAAATTTTACTGCTTAGTCTTCCTTTGTTTCATCTCAGAATAAACTGAATTCTGTCTTTTTTACTATTTCAGTCCACTGTGAAAGCTGTTGTACCAGATGTAGTGCATGATGATGCGTAAGAAAAATTTCTGCACAGCATAATTCATCCATGATTTGGATAGTTACTGGACAGGTGATGACATGATGTGGAGGCCTGACAATGTCTTGATGTCCTAAATTTACAGCTGGTGGCCTGGCTCAACATGCGTGTTGAGAAGTCGGTTTAATAACTTGCCCTTGGGGCCTGAACACAACTATTATATCCTTCTACCTCCAGATGCATAGAAGGTCAAAGCCAGATCAAATAAAGGAGAGGAGGTCAGTCAGTTCAGTCTGGGCCAGGAAGAGCACACATGGCAGTGGAGCGACAGACTGTGGGAGGGTGGAGATGAGGTTTGAAGGTTTATTTTTCAAGCTCAAGTATGTCTTCTGGTAATACCAGTCTCACATTCACATGACTGGTGGCAGTATGGTGTCCTGATGACGCATGTCAGAAAGTATCTTGCCTTACCATTTAGACAGAAGAACAGATCGTTTTGATTCTACTGATACCATAACAGAGTTAAACCTGAAACTCTTCATTCAGTTAAATAAAGCCTTCTTCAAGAAGGTTTCATGACCTCAACAGCAAGATGGAAAGGCTATGACACAAAAAGTCACTGTTCATTTTCAATCATAAACCTTTTGCAAAACATTAATGCAAATAGCTGATGGCAAGTTGTGGGTTAATTTTCCTGCGTTTTCACAATAGCTACTTGCTAATGAGGTGATCATCTTATCATCTTTATTGAATGACCAAAATTATTGTGCAATGTGACTCTTTTGTTATTTTTTTTACTGTTAACTGATCCAGTCATAATTTTCGAGATTTTTTTTCTTGTTTTGTGTTTAATGTCAGAACATATAAAAAATTACTAATCCTGATTTCCCAGATTCTGATAAGATATCATTAAACGTCTGAAAAAACAGTTTTGTTTTTTCAAGAATATGTATAAAATCCCTAGTCATGTGAAAAGAAAGTTTTCACAGGATTCTGTGTAGCCTTACGGCTTCCATAGGACTTAAAAGGGTAAGTAGCAGCCAGGTACTGCTAATCAAATGCACTTGATTAACTGATCATCAGCCAGTGTGACCTCCTCTATACAAGCAGAGGTTTGGGAAGGTCACATGTCTAGAGCATTCAGCTGTATGTTAACATATTGCCACAATCTTCCCAGGAGTTTATGTTGGAGCAAATTCACTCTATGGGCAGACTGTGCAACGCCCAGAGAAAGTGCAAAAAAAAAAAAAGAGGTAAATCTCAAACATTATCAGCCTCAAATAGTGTGTTAAATGTTGAAGATCACAACAGTACAATGGGAAAACGACTGAACAAGTAAAGCTTGTTTGGAAGGGTTGCCAAGAGGAAGCCTTTTCTCTCTAAATAGAACATTATAGCATGGCTTAGATTTGCAAACTTGTATCTGAACAAACCACAAGACTTCTGGAAAAAAGTCCTTTGGGCAGACAAGACCAAAGTGGGTATGTTTGGTCAGACTGCAGTCAGAGTGCAGACCTAAACCTGAGTGAAATGCTGCGGCGGGACCTTCAGAGAGCTGTGCACAAACAACTGTCCACAGACCTCAATGCACTGAAGCAACATTGTAAAGAAAAGTGGGCCAAAATTCCTCCACAACGATGTGAGATAGTGATAATGAGAAAACGATTACTTCAAGTTTTTGCTGGAAAAGGTAGTTCTACAAGCTACTGATTCATAGAGTGAACTTGTTTTTTTTTTCCCACATGACAGCATAATTTGAGCAACTCCTAGTCTCTACAAGTTGATTTTGATACAAAATTGGAAAAATAGGATTAAATGCCTTAAACGTATGCACTCAGTCTCTCGATCCTCTCTGTTTCCCATGAGGACACATTGCTGTGAATCTCAGGCTCATAATAGTTTCAGTGTGTCAGTGTATTTCTATGATGCACTCAGGAGTTGTCGCTGCTGTACCGTAGATATCAAACTTCCCAGGAGATCTCATTGTTCCTTTATTAACAGCAGCCACTCAGCAAGCCAAACACATTTACTTCATGTCTAGACGAGTGTAACATATCGTTCTGTAATTGTAAACAGCTTTGGTGAGAATTTTGGTGATTTCTGTGTTTCAGTAACAAAAGTTTTGCATCCACACCTTTACATGATTATGACCAAGTTTTATTATTTTGTTTTTCACCATGGCAGCCTCCCACGCACATGGACTTTTGTGTGTGCGTGCGTGTTGACAAGCTTCTTGTGGATTTCTTGCGCAGAACATACAACCAATCACAGTTTTTGTGATAGGAAGTGTGTGGGATTTCTGGAAGGAAATGTCTATGCCAGTGCTGGGTCACTGAGGAAAAGGCTGCTGTGTTGCCTGCAATGAAAATAGATGTGTTTAAGAAGGAAAAATCCTTCTTCCATTGTATGAGGGGGAATCTCAGGTTTCCAAGCTGCTTTTCAAGCGACCACTCAGTCAGAGGGAATTCCTCCCCTGGCCCTGTGGCTCGGTTTCGTGAGGCCAGATCCAGGGGTGTTCCCCTTCCCCTCTCACATTTCTCATCATTATTAGAGGGGACACAGGGGTGGTGGTGGACAATTTAACCTAGATACTGATTTAAACAGTAAACGGCAGAAAGTGTAATAAATGAGTTCACATTTACAATTAAAAACACAGTAAAAAGCAAAAAAAATAAATAAACTTTGCAATCAACTTTAGTATGCAAAAATGACAGATTTGTGATTTTCACTACAAACAGTGCATTGATACACGTAGATTTTTTTTCTTTAGCTTTCAGCCAGACTGTGTATCTGCTATTTGAACATCCTACACCATCTGTACACAGCTGATAAAAACAGATAAACAAGTGCACCTGGAGGTGCAGGATGTTGCATCATCTCTCCAGATAAAAAATGTCTGGGGACCTTGGATGTAAAGTGATTCTATTAGATTTACTCAGAGGGAATAGCAGGTTCTGTACAGCTCAGAGGATTTTACTTACACCAGGAGAAATAGCAACTTAAACGTGTACTAAGAAATAAATAATATCCTTGTGCAACAAGAGGTGATCATTCATAGTGAAAAACACAGACTGGTAAGCCTTTTAGCCTTTTTCAGCCCAATGTCTTGATTGTTAGACCTGAATTTTTACTATTTTCAGGTTCTTGCTTGCTGCTCTTATAAGGGCACTATTTTTAGTCAAAAACATATTTGATAAACCCACTGTGCAGTACCTGCCCAGCACAAAACAGCAAAAAGCAGAGTGGGTTGACTTTTATATATCAGGTGACAGAGATCAAGAACAAGTCAGTCTAGGATGATCACATGTCCCTATTTATGTGAGAATGCTCAGCAGTGAGACAGTGCCTCAGATTTTGACTTCCTCTATTGGACATGCAATTTTCTTAACTCTGGCTTTTACTCGATGCATGTGAAGAAAGCAGTGAAGGCTTTTTTTATTAAAATCAAGCAATGGTGAGTCTGTCTAATGCGAAGTTACAAGTCACCAAAAGTCACAAGTTGTGCAGATTTGGAAGATGAAGTGGCAGTACATAAAGAGAAATAGAGTTTTTGTATCTTTTGCTATTTTTTCCAGTTTTAAGGCAAACTGGTGTGAAGGCTCAGCTTGGCTTACTCTTTCTTTGCAATAACAGGAATTTATAAAGACTGCTGTAGGAGACCATAACTACAAACTTAAGCTACCTTTGCTTAGTGTATTTACATGAGAAAAGTTGCTTTAATATCTAATATATAACAGTAACACGCACAGTTTATTTAATTTTTAATTTAATTTAATTTTTAACTTAGATATGAAAAATTTAGAACACCTTCCAGCATTGCTAACGTGTCCCGCATTGTCCCACGCAAACACAGCATATTTAGTTTGTGGGGATCTGGTCACCCAAAGGCCCACAGGAAGTCATAATATTTCATCAGGAAAAAAAATCAGAATTAAAAATTAGCGTAGAAAATGCTGGGAAGGATTTTCAGGCTCATAAGTATATCACTTTAATGTTGCAGCTGTAAATTATTTCAGTTAGTTACACTGTATATTGCTGGGTAACTTGATCTATAATAATGCAATTTATCTACAAAATAATGATTAACTAAAGCAATGAAATCAATAATAGGTATAAATTTCAATATTTACATCCAAAATCTAGTAGAGTAGAAGCAGAAAGTAGCATAACATTTAAATGAAGTACAAGTATATTAAACTAAAGTACTTGAGTAAATGTACTAAGTTATATCCCTACTGGTCCTATTTATGCTCACATTCAGCGCTGTTGTGACCAATGGCATTGTAAGATTAAGAGTACTCTGGTCCACTGGTATTGGTGGGAGGCACCAGGAGGGCCAATCATATTTCAGAAGAATCCAAAATAGAATAGAAGCAGAAAGTAGCATAACACAGAAATACTTACATAAAGTACAAGTACATTAAACATGTAATTCAGTAAAGTGTGTAAGAGTAATCTGGTCCAGTGACATTGGTGTGTATTTGTATGTGTGTGTGTGTGTGTTTGGGTGTCCCTTCAGGACAGTAATCCCAACATGCTGTCCGTTTTGACAAAATGTTCTGAGACAAAACAGTGAAAAGCACAAAGATGAAAATGCAGAATTGTTCTAACATTGCATCAAGTTCATAATCAGTATATCAGTTTCACTCTGAGTAAGAAATGAGAAATATGTAGAGAATGAACTTTTAAAATGTTGAATGCCACCTTTAGTATAGCGACTATTCCATGTGGCAGTGATGGAAATACTGATCATCCTTTTCTCTCTTTTTCTTTACAGTAAATGAGATCATCAGGAACGACCTGTCGAGCATCTCCGTCCACAGCCATGCATAGTTTCCTGTCAAATCCAAAACTTACACGGGAAATAATAAAAGGGAAGCACCAAACAAATCTGAGACTATGCTCCACATGCTTGGACTACAGCATGCAGGAAGCAGCAAAAGGAAAATGCAAGGAGAACAATTGAAAATGTACTGTCCAGATGACCAGGGTCCAATGTGTGCCTTGTTTTCATATATAATGCCTTTACATAGAAGCTATCCAAGGTATAGATTACATGACTGACATGTAAATTAAATATGTAGCAACCAAACCTGCCATTTCCTTCCCTTACAACAAAGTGTGCTTTGAGAGGACCAAGATTTCTTTATGTTTTTTTTTTTCCCTGCGGTTTGTAAATGAGTCAGTGCCTATGAGTTTTGTCATTTGTATATACAGTATGTGTATTGCTTCAGTTTGCATATCTGGCTTTACAGAGAAACCATCTAAAAGACAAGTGCCTTTTTGACTGGAAGCAAAAAGACATGGCCTGATTTGACTTCACATATTCAACCTCAAAACTTAAAATTAAATATATTTTAAGGCGACTTAATGTACATTTTCCTGAAGAGTGGCTACTGTGGGTAAAAGTGACAATTAAGGGATTATAGTAAACGCAAAACGATAGTGTAACAGTGTAACTTGCATGTAGTCAGCATATTGACTATGTTGTCTCTTATACCATGATGTCTGTCTGAAGTTCAGCCTTTCATTTGGAAGGGGATTTTTTTCTTCCCTAGAAGCATACTGTTCAGAAATAATTTGTTTGTAGGGAACCACCAACAGGCATTTAACCACTGAACTCGTGGTATTTCCTTTCAGTGTTTTATTATGGCAGGGGTGGAGCCAAGGACAAACATAGGTGAGCCTAGCTAAATACTTTTTTTATTTTTAAATCCTAGCGATATACACAATAGACAAAAGTATTAAGCCACCTACACAATACACTTACTGGAGCCTTTATGACTTCCCATCTAAATCCCCATGGGCACAAGATTTTGGAGTGTGTCTGTGGGAATTTTTGCCCATTCTTTTAGAATAGCATTTTGAAGTTGGACACTGATGTTGAATGAGAGGCCCTGGCTTGCAGTCTCTATACTAGTTAATTCCAAAGATGTCTGATAGGGTTGAGGTCAGGGCTCAGTGCAGGCCAGTGAACTCAAGTGGCAGCCTGCTTTACGCCACTCCCTCCAATGCTTGGCAATGTGCTTGGTGATGTGAAGGCTTGCATGAAGCTGCTCAGCCATGGGAACCCATGCCATGAAGCTTCTGGGGCACAGTTTTTGTGCTCAAGCTAATGCCAAAAGAGGTTTGGAGCTCTGCGGTTATTGTGTCAGCAGAGTGCTGGCAACTTTTACACATTATGCACCTAAGCACTCGGCGACCCCGCTCTGTAACTTTATGTGGTTTGCCACTTTGTGGATGCGATTCTGTGGTTCCCAAACACTTCCGTTTTGCAATAATACCACTTACAGTTGACAGTGGAATATCTTTAAAAACTAAAAGGGCATAAATGCTATTTTTATTTCAATTCAAAAATATCATTAGCACGGTATTTGCTAATACTAAAAAGTATAAAGTGTTTTTTTTGTATAGAAGCCTGTGTCAATTATTATTTAGCTTCATTCGTTGCTCCTCATTGAGGACTATCTTGTGTGCACCTTTGAATGGCTCTAAATCTGTAAAAGTGATATGCAAATACTCAGAGAACATGAGTTACATTTTAGTAACTACTGTCTTTCTAGCAGAACTTTATTCAGCCATTTAAATTGTAAATATCTTGTGAAGTTTAACATCCCGTCCAAAATTTTAATTTTATGTTATTTGAGCCCATATGGTGCACTATGTGGCAAATGATTAATGGCCACCCCATAAACCTTGACTGGCTCCACCACTGCAATATGTTAACAATTCACTTCTGAAAAAAATCTGGATGTTACCCAAACCTTAAACTCCTTTTTATACCCTTTTGAGTTGTTTTTTTAAAGAAATAAAAGAAAAAAAATACATATAGACTTGAAAGTAATGAGTAAACTGTAAGCTGCAGTAATACTGGTCTGAAGTTTTTTAAAAATCATCTCAGTTTTTTGATGAAGCTTGACTTTTATTACTCCCTGGAAGCTATGCAATATGCAGGTAGCATTAGTCTCTGAGAGAATGTAAACATTCACCGCCGCATCTCTAATCCAAAGATTACTTCATGGCGCTGAATAGCAATACAAATATATACATTTTTAAATGTTTGTTTTTGTATTTTCATATTTATTCTCTTAGCATGAGCTCTGTTTATTCATGTTTATCATACAGCTTATTTTACATGGTTACCCGCATACTGTGGTTTACGTGCTAAATTGTCAGCGCTTGCACACTTGTTCCCAGTTTTATATGTATTTATGAGTCTTAATCTATGTAACTGAAGAGCATGAGAGAAGCCATACTGACATGTTTAGATGGAGGAGGTTATTCTCAATCAATAGCTCATAACTCTCCTTTGTGATGATTTGTGTATTTGTCAATAAATGTCTTCATCTCTTTAATCTGCATTGGCTCGATCTCACTGTAGACATGAAATCAGTGACTGTATCTACTCTATGGACAGGATTAGAAATGAGTACATCAGAGGGACATCTCAGGTTCAGCAGTTTGAAGATTAAGCCAGAGAGGCAAAGCTGAGATGGAGTAAACATGTACAGAGGAGAAAGAGTGCATCTATTGGGCAAAGGTGCTACTTTAGAAGGTGTGACAGAAGCGGATGCGAGGGATAGTGTGAAATGAAGGTAGATGATCTGCTGTGGAGACCCCCTAAAGGGACCAAAGTTCCAAAACAAAGAAGATGTTAAGTGGTGCTGTATAACAGTTCAAACTAATTTTTTAAATCTTGCACAGAGTGGAAAATGTATTTACACTTTACAGTTTACCTTTGTCCAATATATTCACTGTCCCTCTTCTGTACATGTCCAAACCATCTCAGCCTGAGCTGTCCTTCTGATGTATTCACTTCTAATCTTGTCCATCCTCAAGTTATATAATCAAAGTATATTTAAAGAACCTAAAGCAGATGTACTAATTATGCACAGTGGCATTTATTCACCAATGTGTACATCGCTTTAATATTGCAGCTGTTGGTGATTTCAGCGGGCGGCTGTGGCCCAGGACGTAGAGCAGGTCATCCTCCAACAGGAAGATTGGTGGATCCCTGGCTTCTTCAGTCTACATGCCAAAGCGTCCTTGGGCCAGAAACTGAACCCCAAATTGCTCCCAATGTATTCATCAGAGTGTGAATGTGTGCATGACAGTTAAATGTAGTTAAAGGCATAGATTAAAGCATTGTATAGACCTGTCTGTGACTGGGTGAATAAGGCTTATAGTTAAAAAGTCCTTTGACTGCTCAGAGTAAAAAAATGCTATATACACTACTCACAAAAAGTTAATATTTTGGCTTTTGGGTGAAATTCATGGAAAATGTGAAAAGTTCCCATTACAATGATATTATATCATGAAAGCAGGTCATTCAAGAAGAAGTATGCAATGGTGATTTCCTCATCTCAAACAATTTACTGAAACAAAAGCCAACAACAGTGGTGGGTACACCACAACAAAAAATGTCAGTGTCTCAATAATTTGTCATGTGCTCTTGACCATCAATTACAGCTTGACTTCTGTGACTCTTCCAGTCTCTCTGTATCTCTGTTGCAACCTGCCGGTGAGTTTCTGTGACACTCTAAGTTCAGTGGCCACATTCCTCTGAGAACATCCTGTTTGAAGCCTCACAATGGCGAGGTACTGTTGATCAATTGTTAGGTGTTGTCTTGGTCTCATGATGTCAAAATATGAACAGCATGATGAAGAGGACTGTTTAAATATCAATTCTAATTGAACCAAAAAATGAATGGTCGATTTACAAATCAAACAACTTGTTAGAGAACAGCAAGTTATGCAAAAAGTACTGAAACACTGAACAGTTGGACATGCGCATTCAAAAGTGTAGAGAAGGTCAAAATTTGAGGTGCATCCTGAAATTTCACCCGAAAGCCAAATATCCTTAACTTTTTGTGAGTAGTGTAAATACCAGTTCATTTACCAGTCCATATATTATGAGTAATTTTCTCTCTATAATAGTGCAGTTTATCTAAAAAGTAATAAATAACTAAAGTTTTAAAATAACCAGGACAAAGCATGTACCTTCGGCTGCTCCCTTGTATTTTCCCCGTAAGGGGGTCACCACAGCAGATTAATCTGCATTGGTACTTTGGCAGAGATTTACACTGGATGCCCTTCCTGATGCAACCCTCCATGGTGAGAGGGACTTGTGTCCTCACCTGGAATCGAACAAGAGACCTTTCACTTCTAAGGCAAATGTATAAACCACTACACTAAGGGATGAAGTATAAACTTCAATATTTACATCTAAAATCTAGAAGTAGAAGCAGGAAGTAGCAGAACATACAAATACTGCGGGGGCCAATAATATTTCAAGAGGGTGAATGGCACCCAATGCCCCCCCCGCCCCCGATATAACCCTGCCTGCCAAGGTGTTATTTTGGTGGAGCCAGAAGAAAGGATGGATTTTGCTACCAAGCTTAGTTAGTAATACACAGACACAGATACCTGCTAGGTAACAAAGTGAAATACTATAATTTTACTCAGCAAAAGTAAACACAGACCTTAAATGTCCACATATGGTCACTTCGGACTCTGAAAAGCTGATTCAAGGATTCAGAATAGGACTTTACAAACCGCTGGGTGAGTTAAAGGTGGCTGTGCCTGTCATATAAAAGCTATAATAATAGAAATGTCATTCAAAATATGGTGCATACAGATAAAATAGCACAAATATGGCCATTTTCAGCCTTACCAAACACAAACAACCAGATAAAAGGGGGGAAAAAGGGGGCTGACCTTTTTTAATGACTAATTGTTCTTGGAACTCTTTTGCACGCAAGTCTGTTGGATTTGATTGCGGCACTAAAGCAAGGCAGAAATCAATCCTGCACCCATTAACTCCATGACATTTACCAGTGTTAACAGGTACCACACTTCCATTAACAAAGATGTTTGATTACAGCTATAAAAAAAAAATCATGTCCACAAGAGAAGCATTTGTGATGAACTGCAGTAAAAAAAACCACTAATACAAATCTACTGTTATGATCAGATGTTTAATTGTGTGATTAAACTTTGTGCTCTTTATTGCTTCTTCAGCGCAGCCAGCAGAGGATTTCTCCCAGTTATGGTGCACACTGACACCTTGTGGCCTGTAGGATTTCTGGTTTATCCAGCACATGTGTCTGCAACCTTTACTATCAAAAGAGTCATTTTCAGTTGGTTTTTGCCCAAAGAAAATCTGAGTGGAGCAAAAAAATCATAGTTCAGCCTTATAAAAAGGTACCATAGCCCATTAGGTATAAAGTAGCCTGTGGACATTACTCATAAATGTAAAAAATTAAAATCTTTACCACGTGTCACTTTTCTGTGGGCTGTTTATGACTTATTATTCCTTCACATCACACTTGCTCTGTTTTGTTAATTAAAACTAATTTAAAAAGTAAACAATTTTTTTTATCATGTTTATGCTGTGATTTTATAAATGCAATGCAAATTGGTATTATTATGAAGATGTGAAGTTGAGGTACCAAATAACTAGCAGCCACAGTAGAGAATTCATCCTTTTTCTCCAATTCAGGGTCATGGGGGTGCTGGAGCCCATCCCAGCTGTTACGGGGCAAAGGGTACATGGTGAGAACTTGCAAGCTCCACACAGAAGCATCTAAGCTGATCGGCTGCTGAATTTGAACCTAGACCCTCTTGCTGTGAGGTAAAAGTGCTAACCACTGCACCACCATGCAGAGTAGTCAGTAAATTTTTTTACAGACTACACTGCAGAGTAGTCAGTAAATTTTTTTACAGACTACACTGCAGAGTAGTCAGTAAAAAAATGGTAAAATTATTTTTAAATTATCTTTAGTTATTAGTAGTATTGTGTCCCCCGTAGTGCATTGGTTTACACATTTGCCTTACAAGCTAAAGGTCCCTGGTTCATTCCCAGGTGGGGACACAAGTCCCTCTCACCATGGAGGGTTGTGACAGGAAGGGCATCCAGTGTAAAACCTCTGCCGAAGTACCAATGCAGATTAATCTGTTGTGGTGACCCCTTATGGCGAATACAAGGGAGGAGCCAAAGGTACAACTTCAATTATTATTAATTTTGATAGACTAATTTATACTTAATGGGATGTACCACCTTGACTTTAAGGCTTAAATATTTTTTGTGGCTCCATACAGTTTTTTGTTTTGGTTTTTTTGGGCAAAATTGCTCAAAAATAGCTCCTTTGATAGTAAGGTGTACAAATCCCTGATTTATACTGGTACAGAGCAAGCATATGCCTACTGATAAGCTAGCAGCAAAGGCTATAAAAGCAAACAAATCTGTCCACGCACTGTTAAATCCTTTGTTTTCCTCCTCGACTTTTCTTTTGAATCTAAAGCTGAGGGGCTCAGAACCAGCTGCTTATGTATATCCATCCATGCAGACCACTGCTACTGAGGTTCAGCAAAATTAAAAGGATAAGGTGCTAGGTGGCAGAGGTATGCAATGACATACTTTTTAGTTAACTTCTTCTTCTTCTTCTTTCGGCTGCTCCCATTAGGGGTCGCCACAGTGGATCATCTACCTCCATCTCACCCTATCCCTTGCATCCTCTTCCCTCACACCCACCCTCTGCATGTCCTCCTTCACTACATCCATCAATCTTCTCTGTGGTCTTCCTCTTCTCCTGCCTGGCAGCTCCACCCTCAACATCCTTTGTCCAATATATCCACTATCCCTCCTCTGAACATGTCCAAACCATCTCAGCCTTGCCTCTCTGACTTTGTCTCCAAACTTCTCAACATGATCTGTCCCTCTGATGTACTCATTTCTAATCCTGTTCATGTTTTAAAATCATTGTAT
>VUQH01032173.1:0-15133 GCA_015106775.1 Etroplus canarensis
CAATCAAAAGTTTCTCATTGGCGTTCATCACTCCATAAGATCTGTTACCACTGTTTTTCAGTCCAATTCTTGTGCAATTTGGCATACCTCAGCCTTTTCTCTCTTTCCTTTACTTAAGAATGCCTTCTTGATAACCACCGTTCAATTGAGACCATTTCTGATGAAGGTTTGACAAACAGTAGAGAGATCAACTGAAGGGCCAGATTTCTCAGGTTCTTTGGTCATAACTTTCAGATATTTTCATTTTCTTTTTAGATTGAGCTAAATAAATGGAACAAATGATGTGTTTTTGCAACAGGCTAGTAACAAACTGCCTGAAGTGCCTATAGATACAATTTAAATGAAATTATTCATAGATCAGTGGTAAGTGGCCTGACAAACAAAGCAAACATTTTTCTTAAAAAGTGGTCAGGTACAAGGACTGCACTGAAAATGAATGAGTGAAAAAGCAGCCAATGTCCGAGAAAAACTTCAACAGACCTTCAGAAAGCCTGGAGAACTATTGCTTGAGATCACCATTTAAAAAATACAAGAAGATGTGGCTCCTTGGAAGCAAAACATGAAGAAATGAGGGCTGGCTAAAGATTTTTGCACAGTACTGTGCCTCACATCCATGGCCAATTTATAATCACCAATGAAATGCCTAAAATCCCCAACCCAAAAACATAATGCCTATGTGGCAGAGGCATAATAACTAACCCCACAAGCTGTCTGTCTGTGGAAGGGAGCTGGAGTAGCTGGAGAAAGCCCACACAGGCACAGGAAGAGCATGCAAACGCCACACAGAAGGGCTCCAGCTGGGTTTCTAAATCAGAGCCTTCGTGCTGTGAAGCAACAGTGCTAACCACAGTACCACTGTGCCACCACTTACAGTATATACATAATTTATTATATTCATCTGTGCTCATTTGATGCAAAAGGCATCCTGTATCTTATTATTGGTAGGTAAAGACTGAAAGTGGAATGGTTGTTATCAGGAAGAAAAAGGAAAGCTGTTAATGGACAATAAACCTCATCAAACAATTCAATGAAAGATAAAGAAGGAAATACAGAACTTCATCTTAGTCCGGTGTGTTGTGATTTCAGATTTTGAACTGAACTTGGGGACCGGCTGAAAAATGATTTCATACTGCTTAATCTGTTGGTCCCCCTTTTGCTGCCCCACGTGCATCTATGAGCCTTGGCCGCCCAGGACCCTGTTGCTGGTTCACCGCTGGTTCTTCCTTGGACCACTTTTGATAAATACTGACCACTGCATACTGGGAACACCCCACAAGAGCTGCAGTTTTGGAGGTGCTCTGACCCAGTCGTCTAGCCATCATAATTTGGCCAAACTCAAATCCTTACGCTTGCCCAGTTTTCCTGCTTCCAACACATCAACTTTAAGGACAAATGGTTCACTTGTTGCCTAATATATCCCACCTAAGAGATGCCATGATGAAGAGATATTCAGTGTATTCACTTCACCTGTCAGGGTTCATAACATTATTATTTTTATTATTTTCTTTTGTTTTCATTGGGTAAAAGCCAGACTTTAGAAAAGTGCATGTGCTGCAGAGCCACTCAGATGGTGGGAGATTGTTTCAAGATGTGGGACAGGAGGACAAGGGGTAGAAATGCTGTGCAGTCCCATACAGAGGGCCATCTGGTCACCCTAGTCGCAGGTTTAAAGCTGGGAGGAAACACAAACCTTTCCTTAAGGGGTCACAACCCAGTGTACCCCCAGTGCCAGTCTCAAGCCCATAAAAATGATGAGGTTGTGTCAGGAAGGGCATCCGACATAAAACTGGTGCTAAATCACATGCAGCTTCATCTTTGGAAGGGGAGGAAACAGCCAAAAGTACCTTCTACTGCTAGTTTGCCACCATTTTCTTTGAATGAAAATATTGGAAAAAAAAAAAAAAAACACACACTCTTGATGAATTCATTGCACACAAAGATAACTATTAATATGCCTACAAGTCTGTCAAAATACTATCTCATGAGATAAGTTAAGCCATTTATTTTAAATTAATGGCACACATTTCTCATTTCTACTAAAACAGAATAAAAGAAAGCTGGAACAAGAAACTAATTTTTGCTTGATTTATGGTTTAAATGAGTCATGAAAATGGTTGAAGATTAATTTGATGCTGTCTTAATTTGTTTCTATTACTAATATGACAACACTAGTTGTCAAGAGGTTGTTGAGGAGGATTTAATGACCTCTCAGTTAAATCAGCAGATATATTACCCGAGTTAAAGCTATGCAGAGGTGTTTAATCTGTTTCTGTCTGCACAGCAGATCATTAGACTCATTTAGTTTATCTGCTTAATAGCAGCTTTCAGGTCACCAGGACGGACTAAACAAATAAAAACATGAATCTGCTGCATGTAATTGTCAGAGCAGACTAAAAACAGATCGCTCGTCAGGTCAGGTCAGGTCAGGTCAGTGGGGCAAAAAAACACCACTTTCCTGATGGAGGGGAAAACTGATCTGCATGGAGGTGGATGGTGAACAGAGTGATGAATGCTGATATCAAACATTCCAAATCATGAGAGGAGTTTCTGTTAGCGGTGATGCTGCTGTGTCTTTGAACTGTATTCTAACTTTTAAGGATGCCCAGATCAGATATTTGGAGGAACACATTATCCAGTCTCAAAGCTTTTTATATCAACAAAGGCAAAAAAAATGGAGAAATGTGGCACTGAAGAAACACAAGTACCACCCCGCCCCCTAACCAACCTCCACGTGTGTGTGTGTGTGTGTAGGTGGGTGGGTGCTCACCTCTCCCTGTGTTTCCACTCCCAGGGTGTATCCTGGAAAATCTTCCCAGAGGAGCAGAGTTTCTTCAGTTTCCTCCCAGGCCAAACTGTCACAGTCATCTTCAAACTCACACTCCCTTCTGAACGAACACACACATACACACACACACACACACAAACACATACACACATGTCAGCTGATGTTCAAACATCCTTTGATAAAGTTTCAGAGCACACAAAAAACACCCACAGCTGATTCAGCATCCTCTGCATCTGCTCGTTGATCTGATTGGCCGACGTACTGCACGACTCCTCGTCTTTGGCACCACCTCCCTCGCTCTCCGACATGCTGAGCTCGTCTCCGTCCCCGCCCTTCGCCGACTGCCCGCTGTGCTTCCTGGTGCGGCGGCTCAAAGTGGAGGGCGGCGTGGGCACCTGCTGCGTGGAGACGGGTTTATTTAAAAGGGGAGTTGGAGGCAGAGTTCGTTTTAGGGCATCCGTCACCGCAGACCTACCTGGAACATGTGACTCATGTCCTCGCAGTTCCTCTGCTGGGCGACATCACAGAGGCGTGCGGTGATGTCAATACGGCGGCAAATATCCATGTCCACCTTCATGGCCTTTTCCTGGATCTTGGTGTCCAGATCTGACAGGTTCTGAGAGAAGAAGAGCAAATATTTCTGTTATGTATTTAATTCATGTAGGTTTTGTTCTGGTTAAACCAGAAAAAAAGGTTTTCCTGCATAAAAAATATTGATACCTTAAAAAAGAGGAAAAAAATCTAAATTACACAAAAAATATTGGATCTTTTTTTTTTTTTTTAAATTGAGGGTTCATTCTTTTAAATGAGTTAAAACAGACTCTTTGCTTTAACTACAGCTAGGTCCATAAGTTTTCAGACAATGACACTTTTATTGTGATTTTTGCCTCTGTACGCCACCACAGTGGACTTTAAATCAATCAAAATAAGATCGGGGTGCAGACTTTCAGATTTAATTCAAGGGCTTTGACAAAAGAACTGCATTAAATGGCATCAAAGGCATTTTTATTCACAGTCCTGCATTTTCAGAGGCTCAAAAGTAATAGGATGATAAGCAGTTTCACAGCCAGTTGCGGCCTGGTCCCACCTTCATGAATACAGAGGGTTTACAACAAGGTGCAAACCACTGGCTACACTTAAGAACAGGAAGTCCAGAAAACATCTCAAAGAGCCTGTCCTTTTCCAGAAAAGACTTCTTTGGACAGATGAAACCAAAATGAACTTCTAGCATGGAGAAGGAAAGGAACAGTTCATACCACATCACCTGTCAAACATGGTGGAGGCAAACGTTATAGCAGGGGCACATATGGCTATAAGTGGAACTGGGTCGCCACTGTTTATTGATGATGTGACTGCTGACAGAAGTAGGAGCAGGAATTCTGAAGTGTACAGAGCTATACTCTGCTCAGATTCAGTCAAATGCTGCAAATCTGGCTGGATGATGTTTCACAGTACAAATATAACGAACCAAAGCATAAGGTAAAAGCAACCCAGGAGTTTCTAAAGGCAAAGAAATGGGATATTCTTCAAACGGCCAAGTCAGTCACCTGATCTCAACCCAACAGAGCAGCTGTTTAGTTACTGACGACAAAACTGAAGGCAGAGAGAGACACAAAAAAGCAGCAAGTGAAGGCGGCTGCCATAAAGGCCTGGCAGAGCATCTCAAGGGAGGAAACAGAAATTGGTGAGGTCCATGGGTTCTACACTTCAGGCCGTCATTGACTGCAAAAGACTTTCATTCAAGAATCAAACAATTTTTATAATTAAAATTATGTTACTTTGTCCAATTACTTTTGAGCATCTGAAAAAGGGGCTATGGGGCTGTAATTCCTAAACAGTTAATGCAGTTACTTTGTTAAACACCTTGAATTAAAGCTGAAAGTCTGCATTTCAATCACATTTTGACTGTTTGATTTAAAATAAGCTGTGCCGGTGTATAGAGACAACATTACAAACAAAATGCTGTGCTTACGTGCAGTCGCACACCTCAAAGCCCAGGAAAAAAATCCCAAATATGTTAAATTCGATCAAATAATAACCATTCTAATAAAAATATATTCCAGTTTTCTTCATTTTGGAAATCTTTGTCATTTTAAAATGGTTTTCAAACAGTAACAAAAAAGAAAAAAATACAGTTGAATGCAGCCCAGAGTGGTCTTACGTTGCTGACGAGTCCTTTAAAGAGAACGAGCTCCGCCTTCAGCTGCTTCACCCTCAGAGCCAGCTCATCCTGACACACTTCGCTCTCCTGCAGGTCCTACAAAAAACAAACAGTATGTTAAACGGACATTAAAGCTATCTGTGGGTCAAATAAATGTGCAATCTGCATTCTTTGACTGACAGTCCCATCCCCACTCTCACTCTGCACGTTAAACGCGCTCTCAGAGTTTACTTTTAAAAACCTGAACTACCCCCAACTGAGTTTACCCAGTGAAATGGTTATGATTTTATGTAAAATGCAAAAAAACTGCAGCAGCTCCTGGCTGAGAAACAGACTCAGAGGAGCAGATGGACCCAATTTCAAGGTGGTGCATTTCTTGATAGCAACATGGGGCAATGACACAAAGTTACAAATGGTTAGTTGGGGGTCTTTTAAAACTCTATGCCACATCCTCTCATGTGGTAAATGTGTTATTCACAGGTGGTTGCACAGATATAGTAATTTCAAATCATGTCCATCTTTTTAAAACGCCTGTACTGTTTAACTTGTTATATTTTTACATTATTTTCACTTTATATCGATCGGCCCTTTTAATAAAAGTGCTGGACCATCCTACATTGCTTTTGTAGAAAATACTGAGATATATATTGCATATTGCCGCTAACCCTACCCAGACTTATAGGTATTTTTCATCGTAAGACTCAATATATAACTAACCTGCTTAGTTTATGACAATTATACCAGCATGGCTGTTGATTTTATTATTAAGCTGTTCAGTTTCTACCTTTTAATCCAGGCTGTGTTCATGACAGCTGAATTCAGGCGTTAAACCTCAGGAGAATAATTGCATAATCGATGCTTTAGCATTCATCAGTGAAGGAAATGCTGCAGTTTAAAGTCAAATTGCTGACTGGATCTTTAAATCTGACTGCGTGAAGACAAGCTGACCGCATCTCCAAAACCACCCTTAAAGTTTTTACCCCGAGGTCTGAGCAGGAGCAGATATTTTTAGGTCAGTTTTACCTCCTCGAGTTCAGCCACCTTCTCCTGCAGGTCCATTCTGGCTGCGTACTCTTCCTCCCATCTGCAAGCACAAGCAGAGCAGTCATTTCATGCAGAGAAGGAAGCAGATATACTCCTTCAAACACAGGCTTCAGTGATGGCCACACACAAATAAATATGCGTCCACTCTCACAACACATAATTCACAAGTAAAGCACTCCCACATTCATTCATTCATCCTTCTGTTGCACCGGATTGTGGTGCAGCAGTCTAAGCGCCGTCTCCTCTGGGTCAATAACGAGGCGTTCCCAAGCCAGCCAAGGGACATAAACTCTCCAGCATGTCCTGGGTTTGCCCTAGCAGCTCCTGCCTGAAGGACATGCTTGGAACACCACGCCCAGGAGGTATCCTTACCAGCCACATCGACTCACTCCTTTCACTGTGGAGGAGCAGCAGCAGTCCCTCCTGAATGACCAAGCTCCTCACCCCATCTCTAAGGCTGAGCCCAGGCACCCTTCAGAGGAAACTCATGCCTACTGCTTGCATCCCCAAGCTCATTCTTTTGGTCACTTCGCAGAGATGAGGGCAGGAACATAGACTGACCAGTAAACTGGCAGCTTCACCTTCACACTCAGCTCCATCCTCGCCACAGCAGACAGTAACGCATCTGCACCAATCCAGGTGAAGCTCTCTTCCTCCACTTTCCCCTCACTTGTGAACAAGACCTCGAAATACTTGAACTCCTATTATTTCATTTTATTGCAGTCACTTAAGTTATATAACATGTTATTAGTTTGTTTGGATTCAGATTTGTATTTTGCACACTGACACTAAACTGCTTTCTACATGAGGTGTCATTTGATAAGTCAGAGCTAATATTATACAAACTGCATTAATTAGAGCTTTTTGTTCTTGAGCTGCTTTCCTGCTCAAAACAAGCCATTTGAAATACAAAGGGCCAAACCATCAGCTCTGCCAGTATGGGGTGGAATGCAGTTCATTTGTATTGAGTTTAATGATGGTCTCCTTTGTGTTTATAATGGTTTGCTCATTTAATATAAAGGTTCAGTTGTCTCTTTTTTAGTCAGATCACTTTAAGTTCTTCTATGTAGCTTTACTATTTAGCTGACATCTTTTAAGGGCCCATTTATTTAAGGTGGCTTACTTTTCTTCCTCTGTATTTCTATATGACAGTGTTTCCCACACAAAATTGACTTGGGCTTTTCAAGCATTTTTATTTTTCCACAAGTCTGAGAAAATTATGCATTTGCTTTAGTAGTGGTCAGTACCCACACTTATTTTGAACGTTCAGTCACTGCAAACCGGTCTCCTGTTTCCCTGTCAGCAGGCTGGCCAGGTCGCTGTCATTGTAAACGTTGACATCATTCACCTTCCTCCCACGACATTCTCTCATCCCGTGGCTGCATTTATTCCAGCTTTGTCTATTGCAGCTGGTGACGGTACTTCTAATTCTGCCGCGAGCTGAAGGATCACTTTACCCACCTGCTACAGGTGGAGAGCTGCTTCATGTGCTGCTATTCCCCGAGTCTGCAGAGCAGGACGATGACTACCAACACCACCTGAGGTTAAAGGAGCTAGAGTTCATCCAGAGGATGAAGAACTTATTGCGCCATTATTTATCATATTATTAAGATTAATATATATATTAGTATTTATTCATTTGGAGTATTTCTTCAATAAATAAACAGATAAAGTGCAACATGTGCAACGTACTGCAATAGTTGCAAATAGTGCAAAGAACAGATGAACATAGTGTAAACATGGACACCGCTGTCTTTGATGTCCATGCACTTGAGAATCGGGCTAGACAAGGATAATTATACCGTAATTAAGGTATAATTACGAGATATAAGCACCATTTTTGGCTCCTGGAGTGGCCGCTGCATGCTGATCGCCCAATATTGAGAGTTTTAGCCAACAGATTATTTAAAAAAGCTTCACAATCTTTTCACAGTAACAAGCAGGTTTAAATGTACACAGAAAATGATGATACACTTTGTGTGCGTGTGTTTCTTTGGGTTATTTATTTGTGAGCTGACTCCCCAGTAATTAGGTTGTCATAAATAATTACAGTTTGTCAGGCCTCAAGTGAATGTGGCCTAAATTTCCGGGTGTGATAAGATTAAATTTAGTTTCATTTATACAACACTAACTCACAGCAACACTCAAGGTGATTTATACTGTGAAGTAAAAACCCTACAATACTAGAGATGGGTAACCAGTTTCAGCTCCTTTATCTTCCTCTCTGCAGCTTTAAGGCAAACTCCTCCATGTTTACCTGACAGACCCACACCAGGAAGCATCAAGGCCCCTCCCACCACCGCTGTTATTACTCAGCATGTGTTACATAAGGAGGAACCATGCTGTGCCGAGGAGCACGAATGGCACGAAGAGCATGCTCTAGCACTGCTTCAGTCACTATGGAGAGAAGACAGAAATAAACAGCAGGCAGAGGCTGCTGCAGGACGACCAGCTGATGAAAGTGGAAATGTGACGCATCTTCTGCCTGATGCAAATATGAGCACAGAGTAATGTTAAAAAGAAAAATCTTAGTTTTAAGTCACATTAGCATGGTGGCACATGAAAGCATTCGCTTCCCAAGAGAGAAAAATCACCTAACCAGTTGGGATCGGGCCTTTGGGTTCACGTATTCGACCCTGGGATTTGGTGGTAGAGACGTGCAGATCCAAAGCCATCTCTGCTGATATGATGCTAAAGTGTCATGTAATACAATACATAATTATACCAAGTATTGATCAGCTGTCTTTGCTCTCATTTCCCCACATTTGTAAAGTAACACGAGAGCAGAGGTGGCTGTGGCTCTGATTCTGAATAAAAACAGAAACATACTGAGTTTTATGAATAATGCGAGAAAAAAAAAGGATTGGTCATGTCATAGCTAATACATGGGGTCCAACCTTTTAAGTTAATGAAATGATAACTTTAAAACCTAATAAACATTCCTTTCAGCCAAAATGTAGGATTAACACCAACATTAGGCTACAGTCCAAACCGTGGGAAAAGCCATTCAGTCACATGCTCATATGCATCTCGTGACAGTTATAGTGCTTCTTGAACAGTTAACACCAAAAATACTTAAAAACAAAAGTATTTTCTTTGAAAAATGAAAACATAACATTCCTTCCAATGGAAATTTTTAACCCCTTTTTAAAAAAAAAAATTAGAAATAACACAAAAACTGCAGTTAGCAAAAGATTGTGATGTCTCATGGGTTGCTGTCATAAAAAATGCTGAAATCTACACCAGTATTTCTTTGGACCACCTTTAGCTTTGATAAAGGCACACATTTACAGTGGCATTGTTTCTACAGGTTTATAAAATGTCACAACATGGATTTCCACCCAGAGCTGCATTCATTTTTCACCAAGAACTTGTACTGATTATGGGAGAGTGGGGCCGCTGGGTAAAGTCTTCTTCAGCGCTTCCCAAAGATTTTCAGTGGGGTTAAGGTCTGGACTCTGCGGTGGTCAATCCATCCGTGAAAAGGATGTCTCACGCTCCCTGAACCACTCTTTCACAACCTGAGCCCGATGAATCCTGGCATTGTCATCTTGGAATATGGCTGTGCCATTGTGGAAGAAAATGTCCACTGATGCAAAAACCTGGCCATATACTCAGGTAATCAGCCGACCGACATTTTCTGGGCACATAACATAGCTGAACCTAGATCGGACCAGGGCTAGGCATGTTGGGTGCATCACTTCATCTCCCTCTTTCTATCCTGAATTGCCCAGAACTCTGCAACAGGGTAAATCTAGACTCATCTGACTGCATGACCTTTTCCCATTGCTTCAGAGTCAAATCTTTAAGCTCCCAGTAAAACGAAGCCTTTTCTTATTAGACTCACTGATAATTGGTTTTCTGACGGCCACACAGCTGTTTGTGCACGTAGAAATGATCTTACTTTCACTATTAAACATAGTTGTGAGTGCTACTGATAATTTTTCACAATTTGATTTCACCAAATGTTTAAGTCATTTCTTAGGATCATTCAAGACTTTTCAGATCACATTTCTTCCTCAAAGATTATGGGACACAAGCCTCTCTCACCATGGAGGGTTGAGTCAGGAAGGGCATCTGGTGTAAAACTGCAGCCAAATTACCAATGCAGATTATCCACTGTGGCAACCCCTTGGTGGAGAAAACAAGGGAGCAGTCGAAAGGTACGTTTCAAATCCAGATGGGACCTTTTTTTGGCAGGGAAGTGTATATCGGGTATCTAAAAGTACTGAGCATGGTGGAGGGAGCATCCTGGTTTGCAGCTGCTTTATCTCATGTTGCGATCACTGAGGGATCAGTGCATTTAAAACTTAAATTTTATAGGACAATATCAGTCCATGAACCAAACCTTATGTAAAGTCAGCTGATGCAAAAAGTAGTAAGGTGCTTATGTGCAAAGACGTCAGAATTCTGACCATAAGGTCCTGCATCAGGACCTGAAGTTGGATATTAAGTCAGGCCCTCCAAGAAATATTGATGAACTAAAACAGTTTTACTGGAGGAATGGTGAAAAATTCCTCCACGGCACTGTTCAACTCTGATATTCAGCTATGAGTCACATCTGAAGGAAGCTGTTGCTGCTAAAGGAGGAAATTAAAGAGCTTACCTGCTTTTTCTGGCCTGCACTGACTGTGTTCAAAGTGTTCAATAAAGATGCGAACGTGCAGACAATTCATTGCAATTGTGACTCGGATGATGAGCCATCTGCATTTTATGAGTAATCAATGCAGAAATCCTGGCATTTCCAAAAGGTTCACAAAACATTTTTTGCAGTTGTCGGTCACATGCGCTGCGTAAAATACAGCTTGAGGCATATTTTTCATTTTAGAAAAATGTGTCACAATAGAAGTACGATCTGGAGCTGGTGTATTTCAGCTGCAGTAACAAGTCTGTGAGAGAGAGGTGCTCAGATTCGATAGTCAGAAAGAGAGATGTATCCACAGAGAGAGCTGAGGTCTTTGCAGCTCTCGTGTGTTTGTCAGTCTCAACACGTGGCTCTGCAGTGAGGCTGCTGGCTGTCATTATATTCGATGGGATACGAAGCAGTCGGTTCATCTGTGGTGACGCCAAAACTGCTGGATGACGCAGAAGCTTCTTGTAAAATGTCGACAGTGTCGAACTTCCTAAGAAAGAGGCTGAGAAATGTGCCTCTAGAATGAACCCGTGCTGCTGCACTGCACTCGTGAGACGTGATGTCATGAGAACAATGAATTTTAAAGTCCTCTGCAGTAACAACACAGTGAGGCTTGTTTTATCAAACAGCCTTGTTCTCAGAGTCAGCCAATATCGACTGAAAGGCTCTGAGCCATTTAATATTGATTTCCTTTAAGTGAGGCTGTGATCTTTCTTTCCAAAGAGGTTTTAGCTGCTTAACCTTCGCCAGATCTAAATCATAATGGTAGCAGAAGTGAGAAAAGCACTGTGAATGTGAAGTTTATCACATTCATTCAACTTCTTGCAGAGAGTTTGGTGATGAGATTAAAAACTTTTCTGTCCTCCAAGTAAGCATCGGTTACACACAAGCAGAAAATCTCTTTGTGAACACACACAACCGTGTCTCTGACCAATCTGAATACACTTACCAAGAAGCAGCGTTTGGCTGCAACCATCCTAACATTATAGCATGAAACTCCCTCCACAACCACAAACTCTCGTTTTCTTAGGTAGGGGTTAAAGGGGACCTGTCCTGCCCATTTCCAGTTACTTTCATTCTTGGACTCTGCAAGAGTAGGTTTCCATGATTTACTGTTCAAAATATTCCTTATCTAGCTTATATAGGGGCCTTGGTGCAGCCCTCAGTTCACCCTCTCAAACAAGCTTTTTTTAGCCCCTTCCCCTCCTTTTAAGCCAACTTTCTTCTGACTCGATATCTCCCTAAAACAGAAGGGTCGAACAGTAGTTGAGTGGGTCTTTTCTTAGCCAAAGCTGTGCACCTGATATAACCATATTAGAGATAACCCCACTCCATGACATCATAAAGAGCCAACAGTTTGTCTGAAACCTGAGCTTTTGGCTTACAGGGATTACTCGTACACACACTGGCCTTATCATTTGAAAGTTTGACCATGTTTAATAAGAACATCCACCATGACAACTGTCTACAGAAAATAAGGTAAAGAAAAGGTTTGACCTCCTGGCTCTAGCTTCATTTTTACAGTACAAATGTGAGCAGTAGTAACACCTTCGATTTTGGTTTTCTGCAACTTATTTGACTCTCAAAATGCTGAATTATTCATTCAAGGATGTTGCAAGCCGCAAAAAAACCCTGTAGCATCACACAGCTCTCATCACAAAACAAAGCTACTAAATATTTAAAGTGAACTCAGTTATCTATTGCGCCTTTAATAAAATTCAACTCTCCAAAAAAACCAACTGATTTTAAAACTCTGCTCCAGCACCTAAAGGGAAAAGTCTGAACTTAAACAAAATTTGAGGAAAAAGCTGACATAGCTCACTGGTTTATTCTGATCAAGTTAATAAACGTGCTAAAGTTTCAGCCTAATATTTAAAAAGCTACACTATAAGAAGAAAAGTATAAGGCCTCACCTCTCAATCGCAGAATTCAGCTATTTCATTCAAGCCCTATTGCCATGTGTATAAAATCAAACACCTTACCATGCAGTTTGCCTTTGCAAACATTTATAAAAGAATGAGTCGTTCTAAAGAGCTCACTGAATTCCAGCGTAGTACTGTGATGGACAGTTTGGGAAATTTCTTCCCTCCTAGATATTCCACCATCAGCTATAATTAGGATTATTGCAAAGTGGAAGCGTTTAGGACCCATAGCAACTCACCCACGAAGTGTCAGACCACGTAAAGTTACAGAGCAGTGTCGTCAAGTGCTGAGGCGCGTAGTGAATGAAAGTCACCAATTCTCTGCAGACTCAATACCTGCAGAGCTCCAAGCATCCACTGGTATTGGCATTAACCTCAAGCGGAAACATGTTCAGGTGGAGTGATAAATCACACTTCATCAGGTAGTCTGACGGTAAATACCAGGAGAACACTACCTGCCTGACTGTATTAGACTAACGGTAAATTTTGGTGGAGGAGGGATAATGCTGTAGGGTTGTTTTTTGGGGGATGGCTGGGGCCCCTTAGTTCTAGTGAATGGAAATCTTAATCCTTCATCTTATAAAAGACTTTTTGGACATTTCTATGCTTCCAAGTTTGTAGGAACAGTTTGGGGAAGGTCCTTTTCTGTTCCAGCATGACTGTGTCCCAGTGCACAAAGCAAAGTCCATAAAAGCACGGTTGGATGAATTTGGTGTGGAAGAACTTGACTGGCCTGAGCAGAGCCCTGACCTCAACCCCATCAAACACCTTTGGGATGAACTAGAGTGAAGATTGTGAGCCAGGCCCTCTCGTCTAACAGCCGTGTCTGAGCTCACAAATGCTCTTATGGATGAATGGGTAAAAATTCCCAGACACACTCCAAAATCTTATAGACAGCCTTCCCAGAAGAGAGGAAGCTGTCATAGCTGCAAAGGGAGACCAAATTCATACCAGGGCCAGTGGATTTAGATTATCATGAAAGCTACTGTAGGTGTAATATATAGATTGCCCAATACTTTGGTCCATACAGTGTAAGCTGAAATCAACTAGAGAAAATAAAAGTCTGAAAGAAAAGACGTCAGTCTTTAAATCTCAGCTGTACATCCCTTCAATGTCCAGAACATTACAGGGATGTCTGGCATAACTTCAGAAGGAGTTTCCACCATGAGACAAAATGGTAAAAAGCTTAAAGGGTTAAAATGTTTAAAGTTAACTTCTTGCCTAAGGAGCACTGATGCAAATTTGCAGTTTTGTTTACATTTTACATTTTTTAACTGATATCTGTCAGCATGTACTGTCCCTGTTAAATAACCAAGCAGGTAATTGTCAAAAACCAGAAGCAGTCTCTCTTTAAACTCCCATGCTGCAGCGCTAACAAGCCACCTCTTGTGTGTGTCCTCTCTGTACATAAGGTGCTATATCTCCCTCTCACTATATTCCCCTCCGACACACGGAGTATGAGTCACTGCAATCGAGAGGCGACACTGAAAAGATGAGAGCGCTGACATTTGCTGCTCTCTATTATTAGCAGAGCGGGGCATTAACACCTGAGGAGATAATAAAACAGCATCAGAGTGAGCATATGTGACCTATGTGGCCAAAAGTATGCAGACAAACCTTTTAATCACCAACTGTATATAGAAGATGGATGTAGCCACCATCATGTCACCCACTAGTATTGGACTCAGCATTTCAAAGCATCAGCATTAGTGTCCTCCACAGTGTAGTGGTTTACACATTCGCCTCACACATGAAAGGCCCCTGATTTGCAACTGGGAGGAGACACAAGCTCAACCTTGGGGGTCATAAGCCAGCGTAGTCCTGGTGCTGGTCCCATGCCCAGATAAACGGGAGGGTTGTGTCAGGAAGGGCATCCAGCTAAAAAAAAAAAATCTAAGGCCAAAGGAGAAAGAAACCCAAAGGTTTTTGCAGTTATGTAGTTTGGAGCCAAACTAATGACGATGATGTCGGCGCCGGTCTGACGCTGCAGACTCTCGCCAGAGACAGACTGAGGGGATATGAAAGGAGGAGCGCGGAGGCAGAGGGAGTCAGCAAGGGCAGAGAAAGAGATTTGGAGAGGAAGAGTGGGCACAGAGAGCATTTAGAGATGACAGATGTAATGAGATGTAAAGGTACACTGAGAGGGGGGCAGAGGGTAAAAAGATAAAATGGAAAGGAAGCAGAGAGGGAGGTGGCAGACAGGGTGACATCACTGCTGACGGTCACAGGCCAGTGCTGCATTGCAGGTACCAAAAGAAAACCCTGCAGGGAGGAGGAGGGGGGAAAGATGACGGAAACGGGGATTAAAAAAAAAGAAAGGATCAAAAGTGAAAGGAGGGAGGAAGGAAAGAAAGGAGGGGAGGACTCATGAGTGAGAAAAACAACTGTTCATGTTTAGCTTCTCTCCAGACAGTTCATCCCTTCAGACTCACAGGCAGCCAAACATTTACAGTACAGTCACATGAAAGAAAGATGAAAGACCTCCTTTAACCTCACTGGGGAAAAACAGTCACACAGTCAAAGCTATATTCAAGGACAGTATTGTGATAATAGATATTTTGCAAACCTAGGGGTGGGGGGGGGGGGTG
>VUQH01032173.1:19918-40294 GCA_015106775.1 Etroplus canarensis
CCCCATCTTTTTTTTGGAGACCAATAAAGTTGTAAAAAAAAAAAAAAAGGGAGCAGTGGGAAAAATACTTTGGCTTATCAAAGGGAAATCTTGACTTTACCAACAAAGAGTCTTAACTGTGTGCAGACTGATCATCCTGCAAAACACTTGAAATGTGCTCACTGAAGCAGAAGAAACCTCTGCCTCTCTCTCCAAAATCAAACCTTCAATGGCACCACCAGCAATCAGCCACCGGCACACATCATGGCGAAACCCCAGGTAACAGGTGAAGCATCTCAGTGATCCTTACCTCCTCTTGTATTCATCCCTCTCTCTCTTCACCTTGGCCAGCACGTTGTACAGAGCCCTGATCTCCGGTGTGATGGTATCTATCTGGACTCCGACACCGTCCGGGTGCGTCCAGGAGACCCCGGGCCCCGTGACGCACGACTCCCTGCCGGTGCCAAAGCGGCGGGTGTGGTTGAAAGACCAGATGGTCCCGGGGAGGAATCGCGGCGGTGGTGGTGGAGGGGGAGGTGGGGGTGCGTTGGTGGTGTTTGTCCCGGTGTGGGTGGAGAACTTCTCGTTTATGTTGGTGAGGGTTTTGGTCGGGTCGACGGGACTCAAAGCCGGGCTGATGGAGAACCCAGAGGTGGTGAAGTTCGAGTTTGAATCCGTGCTCAGGTATTTGTTGTCAAAGAGAGGAGGGGGGTTCAGGGTGGGAGACAGGAGACCTCCGGGCAGGTAGGCCGGGTTATTAGCGTTGAGGAGCGGGATGAAGCCCGGTCTGGCTGGGATAGGCCCGATGAATCCGGTCTGGACCCCCATGTCTTTGGTGAGGGGCTTCTGGTGCCCGTCCCCTGCGCCGTTTTCCTCCAAAGCCTGCTGCAGCTGCTTCTCCAGCACCTTGTTCCTGCGCTCCAGTTCGTGAACTTTGGCCAGAAAGCAGCGGAAGCGCAGGTTCAGGGTCTTCAGCACGCTGATGTTAGAGCCCAGGTCGTTGCGCAGCGCCGTGGCCGCCGGGGGCACGCGGTGCAGGGGGGCGCTCAGGTGCAGGTAGGCGAGGCCAGAGGGCGGCAGGGTGCCCAGGTCCAGCCCCGACAACCCGTCGGGCCCCAATCCGCCGTGGTCGCCGAGGAAGTAGCCCGGCTCCGGGATGGCGGAGTCGGTTTGGCCCGGCATCTGGTGGTGATGCTGCTGCGAGGCCAGGAAACCGCTCTCCCCCAGGACCGGATTCATGCTCGAATAGGAAAATCTGAAGTGCTCGAAATCCGGCATGAACCCAGACGTCTATAGATTCACCTCGGCAGGTAATTCAGTGTAAAATATTTATGATCCCTGGCTGGAGTTGGGCCCTGCAGCCTTCTGCGACTCCTTTTGATTTCACCCGGTGATCCTTCTGACGAGCTGTGGGCTGAAAGTCAGACGATGCGTTGTAAAATGACGCTTCAAGGGCCCCAAATATTACAGTTCAGATCCAGCGCTGCAGTAAAGCAGTGCTCACACTATGGAACTCAAGCCTAATAAAAAGGCACAGCTGAATTTACAGACACTGACCCTGCAGCAAAATGAGTGAACTTTTACGCAGGACTAATTTCTACAGAAGACATCACTGCGGCTATGCGCATGAGCAAAACCACCATTTTTAATAAAAAAAAATATTTTCTTTCATGGACAGTAATGCAACATACCTCCAGTCCGAGGTGCAAACGCTGAGTTTGGTTTGCAGGTAATCAGGTGAAATGTGTGAATCAGCGGCGCAGCAGAGACCAGGAATAAACAGCAGTGAATGACTGCGGCTGTGCCTTACCGTACCGAGTCTAAAAGAGGGGCACGAAGTTTAACTACCGTAACAACCGGAGCAGCGAGCATCTGAAAGGGGTCTGATAAGAAACTACCTTTGAAACAGGGTTAAGTTCTATCATCACAGCTGAATTAGCTGAGCCCTTAATTTGATAATATTTAAACTTTAGTCCTGGAAGCCAAATATCCAAAACAGACAGCTTAAATTATTCCAAAGATGGGTGTGTGGAATTGGGTTTATGCCCAACTGAAGCAATGTAGAAATGCAATATGTACCACATACCCCAAAGGTAAATGCCCCACACACACGCAAAGCCCAGGTGTCATAGGGAGCCTGAGTGTATTCTCATTGCATGTAGCTTAAATGGCAGCAAGCAGCCAGGTTTCATGACCTCCACATTAAACATTCATGAGTTGTTTGAAAAGGTTACAGAAAGTATTGATTTCCTTGTTGCTCCTGGTCAGACTTGGAAACTGAAAGGAACAAGGACAGATGTTTACCTGAGATCTGGGGGGGGGGGGAGCACATTTTTATGGAGTCCAGAATAAATGAAAAAAAATGCATCTTTTCCACAAATTCATGACTTTATTTTTAAGTGCAAAGGAGCCACAAGAGCAATCAGCAACAATACAGCGACTGAAAAATAATCTGTACAATCTTCACTGCTGAACAAACAATCCTAGAAAAAGGTATTTTCCAATCTGGTAGACAAGAATTTGCTCCCAGGGCAGATGCTGTGGCATCCAGACAGTTACAGATGAAGGGATGACAGGTCAGGAGTTCACTCCTTGGAGAACATGTGTACAACCAGGTCGCACACACGGTTGCTGTAGCCAAACTCGTTATCATACCTGCAGGCCAGAAATTATAGTCAACTGAAAGCACATGAAAATAACTGGATAACACTACTCCAGTCCCAGTGATTCAAATGCTCTTCTATATAGGAAGTGATTTAATGAACCAGTAGCAACATTTCAGTCTTCCATTTTTTCCTCCCCAAGCATCCGAGTCACTGAAATAGAACTTTGAGATTTCCTAGGTGTTTAAGGTATATTTTGCCATTGCATAGCTTTCAAACTGGTCTCAGACTGTTATCGTGTGTCAGCACTCACTAAACCCACTGTTACCACAAACCTACTGTGCATTTCATAGAGTAAAGTTTCAACTAAATTACTGGAGTAAAACAGTTTAGTTTTCATAGGAAGCATCAAGTTAACATGCTCTTCCCTAAAACCAAACACTTCTGAAGTCACATAAGTTGATGTTTGAGAAATTCAGCAGATGACTTGCATGATCCTAAAACTCTTCAGTGCTGACTAAACTTTGATCAGCTGAAGTTTAAGTGTAGATTCATTTTTAAACTGAGGCTCAAAAGGATCCTTTCCATACTACAAACTCACCATGAAACCAGCTTGACAAAGTTGTCACTGAGTGCAATTCCAGCTCCAGCATCAAAGATGGAAGAGTGAGAGTCACCGTTGAAGTCTGTGGACACAACCTGAACAGAGACAAATGCATTTATAAGACAACACTGACTAATCCATTGAAGTCAGTGCATGCTGCTGTGACTGAAGAAATGTGAGAGAGAGCCATGATGCCCGGTGGCTAGTCTGTTTAGAGACATGCTGCCATCTAGTGGCTCCTGTATGGCCACACTATTTTTCTGTTTATGAAAGTCTAAAGCAACTCTAATTAGGAATCAGGTACCTGGTCTTCTGTGTATCCCAGAATTCCCTTCATTGGTCCCTCAGAGGCAGCCTTTACAACTTTCTTAATGTCATCGTACTTGGCCTGAAGGAGACAAATGGTTAGCTTTTAAGATGCCAGTTTCCATTGAAGTGCTCTGATTAAAAAGGTTAATTGCACCAGTCAAAATCCAAATTCAGAACAATGAGACCATGAAGTCCAAAAGAGTTAAACATGGAGTCGAACACTACAGCTTCAGGTCATTCAATACTTACAGGCTTCTCCAGACGAACAGTCAGGTCGACGACAGACACGTTAGGGGTGGGCACACGGAAAGCCATACCAGTCAGTTTACTGTAACAGTTAAAGAGCTCAGTGAATTTTACTGAATTTCAGTCCCCTTAACCACTTTCCTTGGAAAAAAAAAGGCTGCATTTTCATTAGCTTCTCCAACTCAATTTTTAAATTTAGGTGGAGTTACCCGTTCAGCTCAGGGATGACTTTGCCAACAGCCTTGGCTGCTCCAGTGGAGGCAGGGATGATGTTTTGGGAGGCACCGCGCCCATCCCTCCACATCTTACCAGAGGGACCATCGACAGTCTTTTGTGTGGCAGTGGTAGCATGGACTGTGCTCTGGAAGAATGTAAGCCAGAGGAAACAAAGATTAAATGGGATAGTAAGACTGTCCAAACAAATTCCAACTATACAAGCACCATTGACATGACTGCAACTTTCCAAGCAGCAAACATATTCAGAGATGAGCCATCTCCCACACTCCTTGAATCTTTCAGTTGACCCAAAATAAACTGAAATTCAATCACTGCTTCCATTTGATAAGCAGCATTGCAAGACAGCTGGTCTCATTTTCCCTTCAAAGCAGGCCTGCTGTGCACTGGTCAAAGTAAAATCCTTGACAGTTTACCAGTATACAACATGAAAGTTGCATGAATCATAGCCAAGCCAATACTTCTGCATCCCTGGTTTAATTTTGTTTGATGGCACTAATGTCTTTAGTTAACTGCACCTACAGAGGCAGGAAGGCTTGAAGAGCCACTACAAGTCTGACACTGCAGAAACTTCAAGACAGAAGGAAATGTCCCTCAAACTACTGTTCATGGAAAAAAAACAAGGCCTTATTTGAGTGAGCCAGAACGTGTCCCTAGCCCACCAAATAAAAGAGGTTACCAATTTAAGCTTCCATTCCTTGTCCTGTGAGAAGCCAGTAATTACTAGGTAGTGTCAACTTGTGCGCTTTCAGCAAGCATGATATTAAGCACAAACATTTAACCACCATGTTAATTTTGGGCTGTAAAGAAATTTGCTTCACATTGAGTTACCATAGGCTGTGGTTGGATGCTTAATTATATTGGCAGACAATCACTGGTTGCTACTGCATGGCTCCGAGTGTTATTAGACTGGCCTAAAATAAGATGTACATGAATGTGAGCAGCAGTGTGTTTCAGTTCTTTACCATGAGACCCTCCACGATGCCAAAGTTGTCGTTGATAACCTTGGCAAGGGGAGCCAGGCAGTTGGTGGTGCAGGAAGCATTGCTATGGAGAAAATGTAGCGTTTAATGTACGACAGCTTGAGTGCAAAGGTGCTATACCACCATCTAGAAAAGTGGTCATTTAAAGAGCATCAGACAGTTGCATCATGTCCAGACAATAAGACTCACCTGACAACTGTCATGGATTTGTCATACTTCTCCTGATTGACGCCCATGACAAACATTGGAGCATCAGCACTAGGAGCTGAGATCACCACCCTTTTAGCTCCACCCTTCAGATGAACCTAAAAATTCAAGTTTAAGTTGAGGAAAATCTTTATGCACTTTGACAGGTGCATAACACAATCTGTAGCATCCTTTATGCTCCATGTTAGCTTGAAGGTTGACTGAAAATGCAAATTTTGGAGATTAATTCAGAGAAGTTTATCATTTAACAAACCCAACTGGTTTCAGCCAAGTTTCACTGAGTGAAATGCATGTATTAATTTATTTTGAGCTGAATTCTTGGAGACTGCATATTCAAATCTTGTGAAAAGAAAAGCCTGTAAACTTACAGAAGCTTTCTCAATAGTGGTGAACACACCAGTGGACTCCACAACGTAGTCAACACCAGCATCGCTCCATTTGATGTTGGCAGGGTCCCTCCTGGTGTAATCAGGAGAAGTTACAATTATTTAGTTTCTGAAGCAAACTTGCTGGGTTAAGTTAAACGAGTACGTACTCGTGGAAGACCGTGATGTGGGCGTTACCGATGACCAGCTTGCCACCCTGAGTCTTCACCTCGCTGTGCTTCCATGTGCCGTGAGTGGAGTCATACTTGAACATGTAGACCTGCAAGAGGAGACAGAAGGTTACAAAGACAAGAAACCTGCAGATTCATTACAAAAGCTGATGAGTCCACATTGGATGTTTCTGAAACCTTATTTCTTCCTAATGTCACAGTACAATCTTTAGCTTAACATGCTTTAAGCAAGAGGGATGTGCTCTCAAATTTCTCTACAAGGCTTTGAGTTCAATGACAATGTTAAGCCATTTGGTGCAGTTTCTCTCCAGAATAAACTAGCCCTCTCACCATGTAGTCCAGGTCAATGAAAGGGTCATTGATTGCCACAACCTCGACCTTGCCACCTGTGATGGCAGCACGGGTCACCAGACGACCGATGCGTCCGAATCTGAAATGCAGAAGGAGATCAGCAGGGAGCAAGAAAGGTCACCGAGTAAAGGTCCAACTTCCTTTAGAGATGCACAAGAGTTTGAGAAACCAGGAAAAAGCCGTCTCTAGATTTAACCTTACAGGGCACTATTGAATTTTTAAAACCTGCAGAAGTTGCCATACACAGTTCCTTGCCAAATAAAAAAAGGTTAACCTTTGTATGCTTCAGATTGCAGTACAACACCACTGGCTTATGAAGTGAAAGCATCATGATGTTCAGTGTGTTAGGAGTATTTGGTTGAATTCAAGATAACTGGGTGAGGCAGTTATTGTGCTGTATTGTCTGCAGAGTTCATGCTCCAAATCCTCAACTTACATGAATTCATGAACTGTTCTATTACAGCCACATCTGCTGTCTGACCAGCAGATAGCACCAAATACAAACTATTGTCCCTGCAGAGGACAGCCAAGCCTTACAAGGCATGCCAACCTTGACTGAAGATAATTGTTGGCACTGGTAGCTAAAAGCCTGTTTAGGCCTAATATGGCTGTTGTCAGAGTGGGGTGAACAGTCAGGGTCTGAAAAAGGAGAGGGGAATGAATGGGGCAGGGAGTTCAGACTTCCAAGTTTCCAGTAAGAATTAAGGTGATGGGGCTTTATCATTTGCAGTGATAAGAGTTGCCAAGAGAAATCTAGGAGGAGTTGTGTCAGCTTAAGATGAAGGGAAGCAGACAGTGAGAATAGAAGCTTTACAGCCCTTGTGAGAAATGTGCTGCGAAGAAACTGCTCAAACCCAGAAACACTAAGAGGTAAAAGGAACACTTCCTGAGGCGAAGAGAAAGTCTTTAGGGGCAAAGTTTAAACCAGACTAAGCATTTTATCACCTAAACAGATGAGTTTAACATTTATAGAAAATGGAACTTAGCATTACTGCCCAAGTGTCTAGGTGTTCAAGATGCCTGCAATATTGCTTCTAGAAGGACTTTAAACCCATCAAGATGTAAATCAATGCCTGCAAGTAAATTTGAGCATTAGAACTCTCCAGTCTGGCTGCAAAGAGATTAAATGACAATGTCCAAATTGGACAGTCAATATTCAGACAGACAGTCTTCTCAGAAATACCCAAGGGCTGACTGTTGAGCTGTGTTGCTTTCTGACTCCAAGCCCCAACATGTCTGTTCAGTTGTGCATTTTAACATCTAAGAGCCTTTTACATTCTGAGCAGAGTTAGTCTGAAGAAATCCATGTGCATGGTTGCTACTGAAGTCAGTCAAACTCCAACTGGGGAAACACTGCTACTCTAAGCTGCAGAAGTTATTGCATCCCCACTGAACACCAAAGTAGGCCTTTCGAAGACCATGAGGAAAGCTGGTATAGGCACAGTTAATGCAGGGCTAAACACAAGTGGCTTGTTTTAAGACACCCAAGTCACAGCATAGAATCTGCTAATCATAAAAGAGCACCGAAAGTCTGCATGTCGTTAGTCCTCATGACAGTTTGAAAACTTACCATGTGGCAGAAGACAATTGTACAATGCACTCAAAACAGACCACCTGGGTCAATGTACACTAGGATGTCAAGACAGATTTGTGCCATTTTCCTTATAACCTCTTAACCTTGTTATCTAGAGTTCAAACCATATGGCATCTAGCTCTGGCAAGGTAATAAGTTTGACCAGAATGATCAAACTAAGCTGTGCTGGAGCTTGCAGTGTAGACAGTACTAAACATTACAAGTTCCTAGTTCCAGATTAGGCCAGAAGATTAAACCAAGTCAGAACACTTCAGAAGTTAGGGGTACAGACAAGAAAACAAAAAAAAGCAGACCATACCAGTTGGTGCTCAAATTATACCCTCACACCAATGATTTAACTCCAAACCCCAGTTCCATTTTATCCCAGCATGTGCCACATTGGACATTGTGAGCATGGCCCTCAGAGAGCTGACAGAGCCAGTTTAGTAGTAAACATTCAAGCCTAAGCTGACCTTGTACCCCTGAATACCAGTGTATTCCATTCTACCAACTTACCCACAATCCTAACTTTAAGTTTTTTGGTGCATTTTCCAAGTCTCAACACTTCCTTGTACCAGAATTTCAATCTTTGACCCTTGTTAAACATGTACATTTTCTAAGCCTCTAGTCCCTTTGAATTTTCTCATGTTACAAAATTAAGTCTAAAAAAAATAAATGCCAAGTAGACAAGTTTGAAGCATTACACATCCAAGTCATGAGCACCCACTTAAATTAAGACCTTGTGCTAAGAGACATGACCTTAAAATTTAAGCAGGTCAGACTAAAATTTAAGGGTCTGCAGGAACCCCATCACATTCAGTGGATCCTTTTCACAGCTTAGGAAATGCTTCGTCTTTAAGCCAAGTGAAAAGGGATGCTCACATGAGGGGGACATCCCTTAATCCAGTCTAGAAATCACTGAAGTGCAAAGCAGAAAAATGTATAGTCATTTCTCTTCAGGCAGAAGCACAATTTGCTGCACAAAGCAGAAGCTACTACAGAGGCTGTAGCCACAACACAAGACAGTTAAGATATCTACGGACACTAGAAATTCCATAGAACTTGGAGGCCAGTAAAATCGTTAACCCAATAAGATTAGACAAGTTATAAAACCCCCAAATACTTAAAGTGTACTGATGTTTGTGTGAAACTCATTAGGTTGTTCCAGCAGCTTTGAGCATAGTGATAAAAGCAACTTCAGTATTTCTCAATTAGCAGGAATGAGTAAGTTTTAAATGTCAGACAAGTGAGTCCTCAGGTTGTGCTTTACAAATTCATGCTGTCAGTTATAAAGTCATTACTGGGTCTGTTTGTGCTTGAGTTTGTAGGACAGGAGGGGTAAAGAGCCAGGTGTGCATGAAGACTCAGTTTTGAGAAACCACTGAGCAGCCAGAAGGCCAAAATGGACCTGAGCCCATCTTCTGTTTCTGAGGCTCATTGTTGGTGTTGGTACGTGTCCAGAATCAGCCAGATCTCCCTGCAGCCTGGCAGCAGCTGCTTAACAAAAGGGGAGAAAATGTTTCATCTGTGATCTCAAAGTCTGAGCAGAGTCCACACAGAGCCGGCTGATCTCTGATCTCCAGTGGAAAGGTTAGGGAGTTAAAATTAGACGAGGGGAGAATGAAGAGGAATGTGACAGCTGAAGAGAACAGAGATACCAACAGGGGTGTTGTTGAAGAGGGGACACCAACTGTGACACTAGTGGACTATAAATAACCAGAGAATAGACAGGCCTGGGCCAGAGTCCTGCCCTGCATTTAAAGTTTGAAGTGGATGTTGCTCAGGTGGGACTACAGCGCAGGAACACATTTCACAATTATTTGGACACCAAGATTAGTCAGATATTTCCTTGTCAACTTGGTTTTACATGACTGCCATCACACCTGGATACATTAGAGACTGATTAAACTTTCAGACATGTGCATAGGTTTGTCTCATCTCTTTATAAACTCAAATCTAAAGAGTCATTCAGCACATTTTCAGCAAGGCATCTTAAGAGTACAAAATGGACTTAAACCCTAAAACTTGGTTTCTTGTTACTGCAGCAGGTAAAAAGAAGAATCTTGAGTCAATATAGATACAATAGGCCAACAGTCATAAAGAGGCCATCAAGATAGGAGTTAAACGAACTCCTGTTAACATTCCTTTATGGTTTTGAAACTGTCACTGACTGCTGTGGATGCATTGTGTTTTTTGCGTTCTGTCACAAATCTTGTTACTACTACGTGACCGTAGCTTGATCTTCAAACTGTCCAATACCTATAATAGAGGACCTAATAATTTTATGGTTGTAGGGTCAAAAGGTCAAGGTCAGTCATGACATTTTGTTATAGGAGCCATCAGGCTGCTGGATCCTAGTCAGATTTTGTACAATTACTATATTAGAAAAAACTTAATTTGAGGTCAGGGGTCAAAGGTCACATGGGTCATCTGACAATATTGTTGCTACCATTTGTCCTTGCCAATGTGTATTGAATTATGGGCTGAACTGAAAATGTTTGAGCTCAAGATTACCTCATTGGAGCTGACTGGGCTCATTGGATGGTCAGTCACCAGGATAGGTAGACAAATGGCAACATTGCAGGGCCCACGTCTACAATACATTTACCACTACAGGTGCCGACTTACTAGCTGGAGCATTGGCAAATTTGTGTAGTTTTACGCCTATGGATAGAGGATCTGATAATTACTTGACTGGTGAGTCAAGGTAACCACAGGATCAGATTTAAGGCAGAGGCATATGGCCAAGTTCTAGGAATTTCATCTGGCAGCTTCTCAAGTCCAAAGAATGCCAATAGACTGGCAGCAGTTAAGCTTATAGTGACTCATTTTGTACAAACTGTCTCAAACCTCCAAATATTTTCACAGCTCATGGTTTTTGGCTCAGCGTCTGGGGAGGGTGGCCAGCTGTGCAACAACTGGCCTGCTTACAGTTAATGTAAAAAGCTTGTGTTCCACACTTAATTTTATTCAGCTTCGACATGAAATCTTATTTTCAGCTTTAAATAACACCTGTATTTTAATGCATTGCACCTAAGTTTACCTATTGGGTGTGTGTAGTTCAGGGATGAAGCAATGCAGATACATTTGTAGTTAGTTGCATTTTGACCCATGTTGTAGGTTGCCTTTATTGTTTGGCTGCTCTAACAATAATTTCCTAAATTATCTGGCTAAAGCATCTTATAGATCTATGCATTTTCATGCCATTGGTGGCCATCCAATGAGGAAAAATTAAGTGTTTCATAAATGAGCCCCCCCTTTAAAGCCTCTTCAAGCAGGTGGCTTGTACGCAGGATAAACCCTGCAGCATTACCATGCCTCAGTAAATCAAGAGTCAAATTGGAGTAAAGATACCAATGTAGTTTAGTGTCAATGCACTGATCTTTGCTTAGTGTTAATGTGTTACGAGAGCCCTAAGAGATCTATGCCTTCATCTACTTCAGGGAGGCTAAAACCAAACCGCTTCATCTTTATTGAACTACATCCCTTCACATTCCCCTCTTTGACTGACAGGGCTTTCGACTCAGAAGCCATTAAAATCTGCTCCCTGAGATAACCACTGAAGGGTTACAGAAACTCATCCAGGTCCTGTGGCTCCAGGACATCTGCCCTTTCATCTGCTGGATGCTCATATCAGTGACTAAGGAAATTAAGCCTTTCCCATTCTTGCATCACAAAAACCTCATGCATCTGCTGTAGTCTCTCCATCTGACACTTTGAATGCCAATACAGACTTCAGACAGAAAACTGGGGACAAAAGTGGAGATTTCAGATGCAAATCAAATACTAACAAAAACAGTGGCCCAGCTGATAGAGGATGGAGAAGTTTCAGTTAACTTTAGCAAGAGGCATACATTAGGTCCTTGATTAAGTAATTTGAGCTTCAGCATGTTAGAAACATGTCTTCACTCAGCTAAGCTGTGATAGAGGACCAGTCATTAAATATCGCTTATGTGGCTGCAAATACATACATTTAACAAGCAATATGCAAAAATTACTTTTTTGCAGCACATGGATTACTGATTCAGTTATGAGATGCACAAACTGCCAGATACTACAGAGTGCCCAAACGAAAAACTCACCCATTGATTCCAATCTTCACCATTGTCTGATGCGGTTTAGACCTCACTGGAAGGGAGGAAAACTGAGCATATAACCCACTTCTTATGCAAGACAGTAGATGAACACATTAACAGTCGCAAACACACATCAAAGACAAACTCACAAGAAGCACCAACTACCACCTGAAAGTCATTTTTTGTACGTTTTTCTTCCACCTGTTACTCAAAGTAGCAGCTAAAAACCAAAGTGTGAAAGCTCAACTACAACACAGCAGCGACATCTTTAAAAAGAAGGGGAAAGTTGACCTGTAACGTTCGAGAAGACTTCACTGAACAGCTGTCCTCCAGAGAAGACGCGAGAGCAGGAACGGACGCTTCCGCCGACGCTTTTTATACCCGCTGAGCCGAGGCCACGCCCCCTTCCCACTAAGCTAGCGAAGCTGCCTGTGCGGAAGTTTAATTAACGCACCTGTTCAAAGTTTTACACGGTACAGCCAGAGAAACATGTCTGGGCATGTCTTAAGCAGCACCGCCTGAACTCCGCGTTCAGGCTTCGGTGCAGTTTTTGGTTTGAAAGGGCGCCCTGCGCAGGGATGATACGGGTAGACGGGATACTAGTTGGTGGCGGTAATGCACTCTGTTTGCCAACTGCCAATACAATTTAAAAGAAGAAGAAATACACGGTTTTTACGCATTCTGTCAGCAAAATAAAAGACACAAACTCACCTTCAGTCCAGTAACACCACTTCCAGTCACTCACTTCATTCAAGTGAACAGAATTTCACTTGTAAATGCCCGTTTTTCATTTAAAAAAATCTGTCCTTCGTCATACAAAGTAGTGCAAATGTGCAATTTAGAATGGCTGAGTTAATATTAAATACCACTGCTCCGCCAGGAAAAATAGTTCCTGGGCAGGGGGCTAAACAATGAGGGCCTGTCACTACTTATTAACATAAAAAAATCAAAGTGACACAATAAGTGACACAATCTCTTTTCTGTTCTTTCAAATAAGAAAGAACAGAAAAGAGAATTTAGCAACAAAATTCCAGCCTTTTTCAAAAAGTTCTTTATGTTCTTGTGACTCAGAAGTTGTGTTCAGTGCTTGTACTGTGTATTATTTATTTATGTATGTATTTAAACATAAACAAATGCTTTAAGATAAGATTTTATTTACCCCACGAATGGGAATGGGTCGTTACAGTAGCAAAAGACACACATAGATAAAAATATAAAAAGTGCCATATTGACAGGAAATATAAGTATACCAAATATAAAAATACAAAATAGACACAATCTATAAAGTATATATATATATATATATATATATATGTAAAAACAGGGGTAAAAATTAGGTAATAAAGTGACTATAATTATAAAGTGTCAGAAATACAGTAGTGCAGAAGTGTCATTTTAAACTATATTACAGTGCAAAATACTGTCCAGAATATAAACAAGAGTGCAGATTCATTGTTTTACACATTCTCCTTACAAGAATGATCCCTGGTCCAGGTGGGGACACAAGCTTCTCCCATCATAGTGGGTTGCATCAGAAAGGGCATCCTGTGTAAAAATCTCTGCAAAATTAATAATGCAGAATTCAGCCACTGTGGTGATCCCTTGGTGAAATGCAAGGGAGCAGCTGCAGGTGCTTTGGTTTATGTTTCTATTTGTTACAATACCTGCTGCCCTCTATGACAGATCTCTCTTACAGGCTTTTGCCTGGATGATAGGTTGTAGGGCAGAGGTGTCAAAAATACGGCATGGGGGCCTGAGCCGGCCCACCAAAGGGTCCAGCTGGGCCTACTGGATACTTTTGGAAAATGTGAAAACTGCAAAGCAGCAGCAGCATAAAGTCTGGACCTTTGACTGTATTTTTATCAGTTTAAAAGCCTTCTTACTGACATCAACTGTGGCCTGGTATACTACACCAAAATGAGTAAAGTAGAAAGACAAACCATTATAATCACAGAAATCAAGTGATTTTTTTTGTGTGTGTATAGTATTTTGTAGAATAAATTAAAAGTTCCCATTTTTTCACTTTTCAGTATTACAGTGAGTCCACAATTTAAAAAAGGAGGTAGGGACATTTTCTGTTTTTAAATTACAGGACAACGTTTTCTATTGTTACACGTTTAAAATGTTATTAAAGTTTTATTTATTAGAGTTTAAGTCCAAAAGGTCATGCCGACATGTTTCTCTGATTTACTACAGCAGCATTCCCTTATAATGCAGAAAAACTGAAATTTATTGTTAAAATTGCACTTTTTTCTCCTCTAAGACATCTCAGGGATTAAATGTGCAGTTGAACTTCTTTACACCAAAAGAAAAGGAACAGTTATGGACGTTATTCGGCAATAGTGCTGGCCCACTGTAGATCATGTGGCCCATGATGTAAAATGGGTTTGCTACCCATGTTGTAGGGTCTTTACCCACCTGAATTTAGCTGTGAATTGGGGTTATATAAAATTGAATTGAACTGAACAAATAAAGGATGATATAACTGACTAGACAGTGGCTCCTGGGTGCAAAACGCAACAACAAAAAGAAAACAGAGAACAACATCTTGGAAAGCTGTTGTAACTAATTAAGTTAATTGGCAATAGGCCAGTGATGTGATTGGGTATAAAAAGAGCACCTTAGAGAGTCAGAGTCTCTAAGGTGAAGATAAGCAGAGGTTCCGCAATCTGCCACAAACTGCCTACAAATTCTGGAGCAATTTCACAATAATGTTCCTCAACGTAAAATTACAAAGAAGTTGAATATTCCATCATCTACAGTACATAATATCATCAAAATATTCAGAGAATCTGGAGACATCTCGGTGCACTTAAGGGTCACAGCTGAAAATCATGCATGCTGGTGATCTTCGGGCCCTTAAGCAGCACAGCACTGTAAACAGACAGGGTTCTGTCACTGCATGTGCTCAGGAACACTTCCAGAAATTACTGTCTGTGAACACAGTTGGCTGTACTGTCCACAAATGCAGGTTAAAGCTCTGCCATGCAAGGAAGAAGTCATATGTCAACATGATCCAGAAACGCTACTGTCTTCTTTGGGTCAAAGCTCTTTTAAAATAGACTGAGGCAGATGAATGGAAATGTGAAATTATTTGTGGATATCATGGATGCCGAAACCTCCGGACTAAAAAGGAGAGGGACCAAACAGCTTGTTATCAGCACTCAGTTCAAAAGCCTGCATCGTTGACGGTGGCACATTAGTGCCTATGGTACTGGCATCTTGCACATTTGGAAAGGCACCATCAGTGTTGGAAGGGAAATACAGGTTTTAGAACAACAAATGCTCCTATCCAAACGACAGCTTTTTCATGGAAAGCCTTGCACATTTTTTAGCAAGACAATGCTGAATTGCAGCTATTATGATGATGATTTCCAGACAACTGATTGATCAGATGGTGGTAATTTCATACCTGTTGATCTCTAAAACTTAACCTGCTAGGAGCAGGTTACGCCTGCAGCATAAGTTACCCCGGAGATATACCCCAGTGAAAAGTTAACCCCTGTTGCAATATTGGTTTCATCTTACTGTTTTTGTGTGGAATTGCATGACATGCAGATATTTAAAATGTCTTGTTGGATGTTGATGCCTTTTCCTTCAAAGAGGGCTATGATTTGTCGTTTCAAGGTGCGAAGCTCCTCGGGTGGTGCATCCTCCCCTGTTAATCCACCTGGATTCACCACTCTGGCATAAGAATGATGTTTAGTTTCTAGGCCAGATATCAGCACATAATCTTTTCTGGAGTATTGCTCCAGATCCTCCACATGTTGTTCGAGCTGCAATATTATTTTGTCTTTTTCTTTAACAAGGGCTTTAAGCTCCTTAATTTCTTCCAGCAGACATCATTTCACTTTATGGACAACATAGGGACAGTACCCTTTGATAATAGATCTAGTGCCTTGAAAGAACTGGTAAAACGTAGTTGTGTTTCGCACATTAGAGTCCACAGTAATGTGGACCTACTAGTTCTACTACATTAATTAAAGATTCTTGCGTTAAAACGTGTGATTTAAAGGTAGCATAAGAGCATAAAATCACAGGAGTACCAAAAGTGATTTCTTAATGTTAAGTGGGTCATGTCTCAGTCTGTCTCAGCAGCTGTCAGTGTTTAGTCTGTACTTTTCTTTGCTACTTCTTTTGAATTCTTGTTGTTTTTTCCTACAAAGCATGATAAGAAGTATAAAGATCAGATTCTGAATACCCATCCATCACTGAAGCTGCATTATTCTGACTGCCCAAGTATTTGAAGCATGCACAAAGAATATGGGTATCTATTTTAAATTCACTGATTAAGAAATAAACAGTGTCACAAACAGGGTTTAATGAGGAAGATGAGAACACTGATGTGTTCATTTGGTCCTTTGTCTAAAGTCAGACCCCTCACTGGCCTCCTGTCCAGGCTTGGTCACGGTGACTGTTGGTCATGTGATGCTCTGGTTTCCACTACTACGTGAACCGCTGCACACACACGGAGGAGAGGAAATGTCATTGTGTCATATTTGTGGTAATCCCACTGCAGCTTAGTGTTATATATTTAGCTCAAAAATATTATAGGTGCATATAGGAGGACAGAAACTTGCAGGGAATTAAGTAGAAATCTTCAGTAACAAAACTCCTAGAGTGGCATCTTCTGAACCTTGACATCAACAAAAAACATAACCTTACCTGATATGTAACTGTTATAACTGGCCTTGTTTTTGGACACCAGGTATCCTTATTCTCACTTTATCACACTGAACTCACTTTGTACCTCTCACCAAGTTTGCTGTGCATAAGTTATGACCTTGTCTTTTCCAAAACTATAAGACAACATAACCGGTCAGAACTGGCTTGTATGCTGGGACAGGCTATATTTTGTCTTTACTATTTTTTGTTGTGTTAGATATGCGCCTGAAAATCAACATTCACACACATTGTTTATCAGATTCCAAGAACAAGACATGGACAGTGCTTGGCCTGTCCACATCAACAACAGGTGGCCAATTACAAACGGTCGTGTGTAAGTTAACCTCTGTACGGGGCAAGGCCCAGCCCAAGATGATAAATGTGAGTCGTTTCCTGTAATCGAGGCTCATTCTGACTGAGTTTCCGGCGGGAGCTTTGTCATTTGAGACCATCACTGATATATTTTACCTGTGACCGCAATAAATATTTTGTATGTGAATGGAAGATTTCTTCAGTTTTGTTCTTGGGCTTCCAATAAAAGAATCGGGGATACCACTAAAAGTCAGAGTAAGACCTGCTATGATGTGTGGCTTGGAGATGGTGGAGCTGACAAAAAGACATGGCGCATAGCTGGAGGTGACAGAACTGAAGACGCAGTAGATTTTTGCTGGGAGTGACCACAATAGACAGGTGCATATTGTAGGAATGGCTCAGAATGAGCGCTTTGGAGACAACGTAAGAAAGGCAAAGTTGAAATGGTTTGGACATGTGCAGAGGGGAGACTGGATAAAAGCTGTTTTAGATGGGCCTGACAGGAAGGAGGAAAAGGAAGGTTCATGGATTTAGTGAAGGAGGGCATGGTTACTGTTACAGATGAGGATACCAGGAACAGGGTGAGATGTAGGAAGATAATCTGTTGTGGTGACTCCTAAAAGGAGCAGCTGAAATAATAAAAAGAACGAAGATGTGTAACACTGACAAATAAACTCCTTCTTCAAATGTGTTAAACATTTGGAGAAACAAGGATTTTAAAATCCTCACTAATACGCCACCTACGGTCTAGTTTAATCTCAGGAAGACCAGGAAAATCATATAACCTATAAAAATGTTTTTAAATCCCACTTTCTTTAAGTGTAAAAAGATACAAGCACTTTCTGAAAATGTACATGTGTAATCTGTAAACAGATGATAAGCTGGCTTAGGAAAAATGACAATATTTTCAATGATATGTCCCAGTTTTTCCACTTTTTGTCAATATACTATCATTACAAAAAATTCTTATGTTATAACTATAAGTTATAGGTCTTAAAACTCAAAACTATGCTTACAGTGGGCCAAATAGAACCCTTTTGTAGGTCGTTTCTTGCTCACAGTGTAAAATACAGTGTTCACTGGACTCAGTGCAGTCATGTAATAAACTTTATGTGCCTACCACATCGTGGAGGAATTTTGGCCCAATCTTCTTCGCAGCATTGCTTCTGCTCATTGAGGTTTGCAGGGATTTGCATATGTACATCTTTGTTAATGTTTCACCACAGCATTTCAATCAGGCTGAGGTCTGGACTATGCCTGTTTCATCGCAGCACATTGATTCTTTTCTTTTTCAGCCATGCTGTAGATTTGCTGGTGTGCTTGGGATTATGACAGGTGGCTTCACATTTGACTCATAAATATTTTAGTATACAGAGGCATTCTTGGTTGTCTTAATGACTGTAAGATGTCCAGGTCTTGTGGCTGCAAAACCAGTCCAAATCATCACCCTTCCACTGCCGTGGTTGACAGTTGGTAGGAGGTATTTGTGCTAACATGCTGTGTTTGGTTTTCACCAAACATGGTGCTCTGCATTATAGCCAGACATCTCTACTTTGGTCTGAGCTGCCCAAAGGACCACTGTTGCCAACTTGGCAACTTTCTACCTAAATCTGGTGACTTTCCAAATTCTCTTGGCAACTTTTTTTTTGTCAGACGTGGCTAGCAACAAATCTAGTGACTATTTCTGGTGTTACTGGAGACGTTTCATGTTTTGCCCTGGCTAAATCTGTCAACGAGCAGCGGGTGCTGCCACGAGCTCCTCTTCTGTCTCAAAAAACCTTCAGGCAGTCGGTCTCACAGTAGCCTTGCACAGCAGTCCCAGCTGCAGTCCCAACAGAGGGAAGACCCACACCACTCCACATCCAGACTGCAAACACATCGTGCGTGCAAAAAGCCACTGCTGATCCCACCCTGGCTTACAGAGTGGGATGTACTGTTCACAAGTTTGAGATCCCTTGTAAATTTCATTGCTTTCCAAAGAAAAACACATTTTCACAGCTAATTGATTATTAAAAAATCCATTTGCAACTATGTTACACAGCTAAAACCATTGTACTAATAAGAGAGAAAAAAAGGGACCGTGACATTTATTAGGTTAGTTTAGTATCTGAAGCATCAGCAGTTGTTTGTTTGTTTACAGACTCAAAATGGCCAGAAAGAAAGAAAGAAAGAACTTTCTTTAGAGACCTGTCAGTCTATTGTTGTGCTTAGAAAAGAAGGCTAATCAATGCGAGAAATTGCAAAGAAACTTAAAATCTCTTACTATGCAGTTAACTACTCCCTCTGAGAGAGCAGCACAAACTGGCTCTAACAAAGACAGAAAAAGGAATGGGAGGCCCTGATGCACAACTGTGCAAGAAAACAAATATCTGAAAGTGTGTATTTTAAGACAAACACAACATCCAGGTCATCAACTGGCAGCTGTAAAAAATAGTACCCATCACACATCAGTGTCAGCATCAACAGTGAAGAGGCGACTTCAGGATGCTGGACTTCATGGCAGAATTGCCAAGAAAAGCCATTTCTTGGACTGGCCAGGAAAAAGAAAAAGTGGAGATGGGAAAAGAGCACAGACACTGGGCACTGGAAGACTGGAAGAAGGTGTTGTGGATAGATGAGTCCAAGTTGAAGTCTTTGGATCAAACAGAAGGACATTTGATAGACGCAGAACAAATGAAAAGACGCAAGAACAGTGCTTAATACCATCAGTCAGGCATGTTGGAGGTAGTGTGATGGTTTGGGGGTGCTTTGGGGGTGGTAAAATAAGAGATTGTACAGACTGGCAGTGACTATGAAGAAGGAAAGCTATCACAAGATTTTGAAAGATGCATGCTTTACCCTGTGGACAGCGCTTGATTATGACCAATTTAATCCTACAAGAGGATAATGACCCAAAATACACCTCCAAAATGTTTCAGCAATATTTAAAGAATAAGCAATCAACCAGAATTCCGACTGCAATGGAGTGGCCAGCACAGTCTCCGGGTCCGAACCCTACTGAGCTGGGAGCAGCTTGACTGTATAGTATGGAGGAAGACTCCACCAATCCAATCTATCTTGCTCTGGAAAGCATGGCGTAAAATCTTATCAGTCAATCAATCTTACCTTGAAAAATTGACAGCTAGAATGCCTAAGGTCTGCCAGGCTGTAACTGCTGCAAAAGGTGTCTTTTTTTAATGAAGGCAAAGTATGAAGAACATATTCATCATTTCCATTCAAATCAATATTTATAACTCTGACAATATCCGCATGTCCTGTTCATTTACTATATTTTCTCTTCTTCTTCTTCTTCTTTCGGCTGTTCCCGTTAGGGGTCGCCACAGCAGATCATCTGCCTCCATCCCATCCTATCCCTTGCATCCTCTTCCCTTACACCAACCCTCTGCATGTCCTTCTTCACTACATCCATGAATCTTCTCTGTGGTCTTCCTCTTTTCCTCCTGCCTGGAAGCTCCATCCTCAACATCCTTTGTCCAATATATCCACTATCCCTCCTCTGAACATGTCCAAACCATCTCAGCCTTGCCTCTCTGACTTTGTCTCCAAACTTCTCAACATGAGCTGTCCCTCTGATGTACTCATTTCTAATCCTGTCCATCCTGGTCACTCCCAGGGAAAATCTCAACATCTTCAGTTCTGCCACCTCCAGCTCTACCTCCTGTCTTTTTGTCAGTTCCA
>VUQH01032177.1:0-11433 GCA_015106775.1 Etroplus canarensis
ACAGGCGTCTGATATTAAAAAAGGAATAGCGACCTTTTATAAATCCTGTCTGGTTGGGGGATATAATTGTCGGTATCACCTTCTCAAGGCGATGTGCCAATACCTTAGCAAGGATTTTAACATCAGCGTTCAGAAGAGAGATAGGGTGATAAGAGCTGCAGCTAAGAGGGTCTTTACCCTCTTTGACCAATAAGGATATAGTAGCCTGACGCATGGACTGTGGCAGGGTATTTAAGGTGAGAGACTCCTCCAACACTGACAGTAGTAATGGGGAGAGCTCATCAGAAATTTTTTTTAAAGAAGTCGGCTGGAAAGCCATCCGGGCCAGGTGCTTTCCCACTTTGTGTGTTACTAATTGCTGATGCTATCTCTGTAACTGTAAGGTCTTTCTCAAGCTCATTAAAATAATCAGCGCCAACATAAACCATAATATTGGTTTATGAAATTTACAAATAGAGTTGTTATTTCTTTGCAGTGTCCCAACCATTTTTAGAAATGGACTTGTATAAATATATGCAGACCTGACGATTTTCAATTATTCCCTCTTAAAGTATTGCCAAAAACACATTTAAAGGAACTGCTTAAGGAAGCAATCAGAAATGGATCATCACAGTCTAAGTAAGATTTTTTTGTGTAACAAATTAAATCTAACTCAACTTCATTTTTAAAAAGCACAAATTCACAACAACAGTCACCTAAAGGTACTTCATACAGTAAGATAAATGTAAAAGTGAAGGCCCTACAATATCTGAGAGAAAACCCCAACACTCAAAAGATCCCCTCTGAGCAACACTTGGTGACTGTGAGGATGAAAACCCCCTTTAACAGGAAGAGACCTCCAACAGAACCAGGCTCAGGGAGAGGCAGCCGTCTACCATGATCAGTTGGAGGGTGAGGGAAAATAGAATAGAGAGACACAGACAAAAGATGAGCTTCAGGATAGAGTAGACAAAATTAATGATTTGGAGCAGTAAAGAAGAGAAATGCTCGGTGCATTATGGTAAGTCCCCCAGCAGCCTGGGCCTATGGCTGAGGGACAGTTCAGAGTGGATAGTTGAAGGCTCTGCTCCCCCGTTCTGCTTTTGAAACTATCGGAACCACTAGTAAGCCTGCACTCTGAGAACAAAGTGCTCTTTTGGGATAATAAGGCACTATGAGGTATGAGAGATATTAAGGGGCCTAATAATAAGAGAAATCCATTTTAGCAAATGTTTAATTATAAAAGCTACCTTTCATGCCTGAAGTTTCTTCCCCTCTTGCTGCCCTTTCAGCTGCCTGTGGGGTTCCTGACTAATCAGATTACTTTGCAGTCATTATGTTCTGAAGGCCATTTTCATTCACAAATGCCAGACATCTTACTTTCTACTTTGTTCTTCAGATCCTAAAATAGTCTCAACTAACCCTACCCTATCATAATCCCCACTGAAGCACTGAGAACATTTATGCAGAAACCTCAAATGCACCGCAAGAAAGAGCTTTGCATTCACAGCTTCACTGATGTACAGAAACACAGGCTGCAAAATATAATCGAGCATCAATAGTAAAAGTGCCCCTTGAACAGGTAAAAAAGCAGATGGCTAAGGTTGAGATCATTTTAAATCCTTTTATTCTGCTTTAATCACAAGTCTAAGCCAGTTACATTATGACATTCTAAGGAACCAAACGTGTTAAATTTTTTAAATTTAATTTAGGATAGAACTATTGAAACTATTTTCAACAATATAGAGTTGGTACCCCTTTGCAGCTATAATAGCTCACACTCACTCTCTAAAATCTGAGTGTGAGTTTGTGGGAATTTTTGCCCATTCATGAAGTGAGGTCAGACACTGATGTTGGGCGTGAGGGTCTGGCTCACAATCTCTGCTCTAGTTCATCTCAAAGATCTTTGATGGGGTTGAGGTCAGGGCTCTTTGTGGGCCAGTGAAGTTCTTCCACACTAAACTCATCCAACCATGACTTTATGGAGCTTGCTTTGTGCATTGGGGCACAGTCATGCTGGAACAGAAAAGTCAGCGGAACACTGGTGACTTTTATGCACTGTGCTCCTCAGCACTAGGTCGTGCTGTAACTTTACGTGGTCTGCCACTTGGTGGCTGAGGTGCTGAGCATCCTAAATGCTGCAACTTTGTAATAATACCACTTACAGTTGATGGTGGAATATTTAGGAAGGAAGAAATTTCACTTGTTTGTTGCAATGGTGGTGGCATCCTATTACAGTACCAAGCTGAAATGCAGTGTGCACTTTAGAACAACCCATTCTTTCACTAATGTTTGTAAAGGCAGACTGCATGTCTAGCTGCTGGTGATGGGACTGAATGAAAATTCAGTGAGTAAGACGCGTGGACTAATAGTTTTGTCCATACAGCAGTCGTGGCAGAGTCCAGTAGCCTCTGAAAATGAATCTGGCTGGTTGATGCTTACGCAAACCAAGCTCACTGTTGTTGTATAGAGACTGAATAGCCCTTAACAACAGACCTGATCCCCCAGGCTCCCACCACAGAACACACTGAAGGTCATATCTGTGGGGGCTAGTTGGACAAACTTCCACAGGGCATGGAGAGTGTGAAGAGCAGGTACCCTCTTTAGTAGCCTGCCCATAGTCTGCCAGTGCAGACTGGTGTGATGGTGTTTATAAATTAATCCTTTTTACAAATGAATTTGTTGAAGCTTTTAAAGGTTATCTGCAGCAGAACAGATACAGAGTGAAGGACCAAAAGAATAGAACCTTTACATTATGGTAGATTTGTAACTTTACTGGCATTTTGTGAACTAGTAAATGTGATTTCTCTGTGTTTGCCTGTAAAGACAGTGAAAGCAGAGGAAGGCGAGGAGAGGATGTTGTGTGGTAGATGAAGGAGAGTCTATATTTTCCTATTTTTGGATATTTGATTTCTCTGACAGGAATATTCCTTCCAAGTCTTTTCACTTCTCCTCCGCCTCCTCCTCCTCTTCCTCTTGTTTCACTGTCTCATCACGTCATATTCGACTCACTGATACATTGTGTTGCATGTCTGTGGTTTCCCTGGAAACAGAAAGGAGAGGATAAGATGGATTTCTGAAACGCCAGCAGAGAAGACAACACTTTCCTCTTAACACTTCCATCAAGTGGGAAGAGCCTGAGGTTAGCTACTCTGAATCACGATGCCTTTATGTATTTTTGAAAATAGCTAATCACAGCCGGAGTGTTATGCAAATCAAGCTCAACGCGAGTAAGGCAGAAATTTAATTACACTGATGGAATTTAAAAAGCTATTCACCCCTGACACCCAGACCACCTCTAACCGCATCCCACAAGTCAGAGCTGTCCCAGAGGGGAGATAAGCAAAGACTGCAGCAGCCTGGAACAGGCTTGGGGCCCAGCTATAACAGCTTCCTTCCAGCATGAACTATAAGTGGTATCGTTGCAAAGTGGAAGAGTTTAGGAAGCGCAGCACCTCAGCCACCAAGTGTCAGACCATGGAAAATTGTAGGGTTACCAAGTGCTGAGTAGCACTGTATATAAGATGACCAATGCTCTGCTGACTCAGTAACTGCAGAGTTCCAAACCACCCCCGGCATCAACATCAGCACAAAGCTGTGTGTCAGGAACTTCACGGCATGGGTTTCCATGGTCGAGCAGCTGCACAAACACCTAACATCACCAAGCACAATGCCAAGTGTCAGAGGGAGTGGTGTAAAACACACCGTCACATCTGTAGAGTGTATATAGAACATTTCACCCCATTACAAGAAACCTGGGAGTGCATTTTGACAGCACTTTAGCTTGTAATAAATGAACAGCTTTTGTCATCTTTGAGTACTTACAGAAAGTGAAGCCATCTCTTCTAGGTTTCTGAGATTTGAAAGAAAAAAACTCCATATCTTCAACTCATCTCGCCCAGACTGTCGTAACAGTCTTCATTCTGGTTCAGTCTTTCTCCGACTGGTCCACTGCAGCTGGTCCAAAATGCTGCAGCTCAGCTCTTAACCGGCACAAGCAAGCGAGACCACATATCACCTATACTGGCTTCTTTACATTTGCTGACAATCAACTCTAGAACTGATTTTAAATTTTATTGTTAAAGTCATTGCATAGAATGGCACTTCCTTACCTCTCTGATCTTTTAACTTTGTTCACTCCCACTAGGTCACTGAGGTCTGCTGAGCAGATGCTCGTAGCTGTCCTGGGGTCTAGACTAAAACACAGAGGAGATCAGGTCTTTGCTGTAACTCCCCAACATTGGACACTTTTAAAACCATCTTGAAAACCCATTTGTCCTGAATTACAGGACACAAATGCAGGCTTGCAGACTGGCAGGAGGCAGGAGGAAAGTCAAAACTCTGCTTTTAATAACAGAAACAGACATAGAAGCAATGCAACTCAGGAATCAGCAGACAAGGCAACAGAACTAAACAGGAGACACAGAGGGAGGACAAAGGACAAATCTTTTCATAGACATAAGGTAATGAGTTAATGGGCAACAGGAGAGAGATGAGACATGGCTGAAGCTAATCAGGAAAGACAGACAAGAAGCAAAACTAAACGCAAACACAGAGAGAGGAGGACTGTCAAATAAAACAGGAAGTACATGGAACCAAACTGCACACAGAAACTCCAGGACAATGTCTATGCAGAACACAGGGGAGGCTGGAACAGCAAGAACTGTCCATAAACTCCATCAACAAGAATCCAAACATACAATGACAACACACATGAGTGAGGACCGCCTACCAACAAACTGAAACGGCAATGATAAGTAAACTGAACAACCAAAGAACTGGCAAGAACACACAAACCAGACCATCACACCATTTTTATTCTTTGGCTTTACAGCATGACTGAGTTTGTTACCTTTTACCTATAAACTTTTATCTTTTACCTGTGGTGATTTATTCATTTTTCCATGTTTTTAATCTGTTTGTTTAGAACAGATTATGAGCTGGGCCCTCTCGTCCAACGTCAGTGTCTGACCTCACAAATGCTCTTCAAAAATTCCCACAGACAATCCAGCGTCTTGTAGAAAGCCTTTCCAGAAGAGTGGAAGCTGTTCTAGCTGCAAAGAATAAACTGACTTATTACACATTTGCAGAAAACAAGAGCTTTGTATACACTAGTGATGGGCAGATCAATCCCAGTACCAATACTATCAATACCAACGTGGGTGTCAGTATTGGACTGATATTAGCCGGATGGGATCGATACTTTAGTTTTTCTCCTATCATCGCTCTTGTTCCATCAAAAAGTGGACTGGCCTGTGTGAACACGCTCCTCACATGTACAGACACACTTTGCCCTCCTCTCCTGCTCCGCTCTGTGTGTGTGTGTGTGCGTGCGTGCGTGCATGTGCGTGTAGTCACATGACTTTGTGGGGCTGAGTGAGTGAACAACAACAGTGACCCCTGCAGGCTACATTAATTGCACACAGAAAGAGCAGCATCTCATTGACGTATTATGACAGATGAAAATGTTGCAAAGTGCACTGTGTGTTTTGAAAGTTTACAGTAATGTGGAAACACCATGAATATAGTCAATCATTTGAAGAAACAGGAGAAAGATTACAGCTAGCTACAAACTAAAGGCACAGAAATCCCTCAGAGACCCCGGCACAGAGACAGAGCCCACCGACCGAGTCGTTTCAGAGATAAAGAATATCCAGGCAGTTTATACAGCGCTGAAAGTCATGATTCAGTCAGGACTCATGTTCATCATGTCAGTGATCACTGAAGACAGATTACCTGTACACTATAGGCATTCAAATAATTTACTCAGTCATTTGAAGTGTGTTTATTTTATTGGAAAGGAAAAATACTCCTCAAAACTGAAATATGAAAATGACAATGTAAAAACCATTTGTTTTAACTGTGAAAAAGAAACTATGCAATTCTGGTATTTAGGCTCCATCTACAGAGGCTGTTGAGTTAATTATGTTTTTATTTCACTGAGACCTGGCATAGTCAGGTAAAAGTAGCGGTGATTCTTGCCCTGTATTTACTTGGTATTGGATTGAAACCAAATTTTGCAGAATTGCACACAATTAGTATACACCGAGTAAAACTGTAGCCATACATATACATTTGTGTACTAGTTTTTCAAGTACTAACATGCGTACATCCTTTTAAATGTATACAACTTATGAGAAAGTCATGAAGCTCATAATTTCACAAATGCATCTTACTGTGTCATTTTTTCCTCATAAATTGTACTTCTTACTTTTTAAATCTTCTGTTTACTTAAATGAGGCGGCTCGTTTTTCTTCACCCTTCAATGCCTCTGTTCCCAAGATTCTAAAATGCATGAGCAAATATACTGAAGATGGCTCGGACAGTAATTAGGAAGTGCAAATATTTGTTTGTGTGCATCTGCTTGGAGTTACGTCTGAGTCCTGCAGGCAAAAACAATGCCCATGAGGAAGGCAAAATGATTAAGGCACAGACTACAGTAACAAACTGCGGAGGAAGAAGCAGGAGCTGAGCATTGTGCTGACTGCCTGGAAACAGATAACGCCCCAGCCGTTTAAAACGAGTCTGTCGCAGTGATTCTAACAGCAGCCTTTTACGTTGCTCCTGGATACAGCAGATTGTTAATTTGTGGAATTATATTTTTAAAAAAGTCATTTTGCTTGTTTACAAGCTAAGACCCCTGCTGGCTGCCCCACAGTCTGTTTCTCCATCTAACAAAGGAGCTGAACAATTGTGTTCCTTTTCTTTTAAAATTAACCAAAGGAGGAGTTTAATTCTGCAACTTTGCCTCCAACTTTGCACATTTAGAACAATTTGCACATGCTTTACATATCTGTGAAGCATTCAAATTTTTGGATTGGCCCCCGCCCTCCCACTTCTACTGTCAAATCAGTCAAACTGACATTCATCTGGTTTCCACCTTTCCATGCATGGCACTTTATACAACTGCAGCAGGACCTCAGTGTTAAACTAAAACACAGCGGTTCAGCTGAAAAATGGTTTCATCTTGGGTATTTTCACTATTTGACATTTATAACCTAACCTATAAATCAATGAATTTAAAAAAAGGATGACAGCTGCTTAGTAATAGGTATGTTAGTTAGGCCGGAGTCCTCCCAGCAGGGGTACACGTCAGGTTACACACATTAGAGAAAAATACGCCTCAGCATTTTACATGCTTTAAGCTTTTCATACTTTGTCTTTTTAGATGCCGTTCCTGCTGTATATCAGGCAGGAATGAAAATGTCAGTGATTCAGCTTATCTTCAACCACACAAACACAGCCAGTACATCACAGTGATGTTACACGCACTGCAACAGGATACGGCTTTGTGTGTTCACACATCATTAGGAGGGTGTCTGCACAACTCTGCCGCGCTAATCCACCGCACTAATGTGTGCCTGCTAAATGTGACGCCTCAGCTGAATTGGTCTTTATGGAGTCAATTTCAATTAGGCTCCGAGGCTTGTTGGATGAGTCCTTCAACACCCAATTCAGGGATCTTAATGGGATTAATTACACTTTTTTCATGGCAAAGATTTTTTGAAAAGAGCAGTAGGAGTGACAGCAATGGAAAGATTTGGGTATTCAATTTACTGTTCTCCAATGAAGTGTAGTCGTATCGTTTTTATCAGGCTGCGCTGGAAGAGAAAAAATATTGAGCTATCAGATCAATACCAAGAGAGTCATTTTTACTTGAAGGCTTTGGTTGGGTGTAACTGAACAAAACGTTGCTCAGTGTAAGAGCCGTCACAAACATGGTTCACTTGATCCTAAAAGCTGAGGTCAAACATACACACATATTGAAGGCTGTGAGGCTTAGTTCATCCAGAACACAAAAGAGCACTTACTCTCAGGCGAATAACGTACATCCACACTGAGTTTCTCTCATTTGATAAGAAGGTTAAAGCTGGTAAACTGAGTTCTTTGGCCAACTCTCCCCTTCAGAGTACAAAAAGCATGAAGACAACTCCACAAGACATCAGTCAGACAAGACAGTTTGACCTGGGTGCAGGGAAGCAGAAACGCCCTGTTTCAGGCAGCAAGTAAGAAGTTCTGCAACATATCCATGCATCTATCAAGTTTCTTCGGTTTCTGTGGGTCTGAGTTATGAGGGCCATAATGTAAGCAGAGATACACAGACCTCCATATCTCCCGTGCCATCTCTTCCAGCAATTCTGCGGAGGGGGCACAGATATAATCTCTCCAGTGTGTCCTGGATTCCATACCCAACATTACACAGAATCAGCAAACTGTTGTTTTTTTTGTTTAGAAAAAGTGGATAGACATGCTTTTTAGTTTTAAAGCATTTGATACCATCAGTCACCATCTCTTTGTCTAAACTGACTTAAGTTTTTCTGAGGAAGTCATTGAACTCAATGTCTATGTACTGACTGTATCAAGTCACCTTACCTGAAATGTCCTGCAGGGGTTCCACAAGGATCCATACTTGGGCCACTTATTTTCACGCTATAGTAAGGATCTACCTAAGGTATACCAAAATGTTAATATAATATTTATTAACCTTTATACATATAACCAGCAAGTCCAACTATTGAGATGAAGAATCTTTTTTGCAAGAGTGTCCTGGGCTGACAGACAGCATTGCCCTAGCATGATTTTCAGTGACAGGAGAACCCTGCACAAACACAGGAGAACTTGCAAACTCCACACAGAAGAGCCCCATCTGGGTTTGAACCCAGGACCAACCACTGAACCACCATGCTCCCAATATAATATAATGGTAATTTCCCCATGAGGGCATTAGTAAAGTACAGCTTCTTCTTCTTCTTCTAAAAATGTATACAGATGATGCAGTAGTATTTTTTTTTTCAATTCAATTCAATTGCATTTATATAGCACCAAGTCACAACAAAAGTCGCCTTGAGGCGCTTCACACTGTAGGGTAAAGATACTACAGTGTTAAAGAGAAAACCAACAATCCGATGATCCCCTATGAGCAAGCACTCGGTGACCGTGGGAAGGAAAAACTCCCTTATGCATGCAAAAGACACTTTGAAGCTCAAATCTTACAGCAGCATGGACTCAGGTCCAGGAATGGCTCTCTAAATCATGTCTTTTATTAAATACTCCTAAAAAAAAAGTCTATATGGTGTTTGCAAAACAACCAGTGAAAGTAACACATTCTAATGTGCTCCTGCAAGGTCTCCTGGGTTTCCGCTGTTGCCACTAGTGGACTCACCCGGTGCCAGCTTAGACCCTCTCGGACTCACTGCCTGTCCCACTCTGGCATGTTATCACCAAACTCTGGAACCTTGCTTTGGATCTATAGAAATACTTACCTTGAACGGACTGAGAAACTCTGGAGCACGCCCCGCCGCCTAACCACTGTGACACTGAGTTTGAATGCTCATTGTTGCACAGCCGTTTGGCTCTTTGTTACTCCTCAACTTTCACTGAATCTTATTGAACTTTTACTGGCTGTGTTCTGCATTTTTGAGTCCTCAGCTGTGAACGGTGACAGGCGTCTCTGAAGCAATGTTATGCATGCAGTTTGTTGACTGTGTAACTGATGTAGCAGCCACATTCCTGCATGAAAAGATTAATCCCAAGTCACAACCTGCTTTCACAAAGACGTAAAGCACATTCCAGACCCGTGCCATTTTCTCTCAAACTCTGAAAGTCAGCTGGAGCATATCCCAGTTTTAATTGCACAAGAGGCAGGGTACATCCTGGACAGGTTTGCCTCCAACCCACGCTTTTGCGTGGGTTGGAGCCTTGGCGGTATGGTGTGCCCAGTGGCCTTTCCAACCCCTTTTAAAAACCTCGTCTCTGATTGTGGTAATTAAATAGGCCCATCTAAGAAGAATTTTGCAAAGTGAAAATGGGGTTTAATTTAATTCATTTCAGTTGTGACATGTTGAAATAACACTGACCGTGTCATTATATTTGATTGGCTCATCTGTGTCTGCTAGAAGAAACCATTCCACTAAAGATATTACTCATTCATTTCATAAAGAAAATTTGCAATACGCTTGTAAATACTGTGGTTATAAAAGTTTGAGTTTTGAACTTGTATACTTGAAGTTCATAATTACTGTACTGGAGCCTACCCCAGGGTGTCATGGGGCAAAGGGCAGGGTACACCCTGGACAGGTCGCCAGTCTGTCACAGAGCCAACACAGAGAGACAACCGTTCACGCTCACATTTACTCCTACGGTCCTTTAGAATCACCAATTGCTATGCATGTCTTTGGACTGTAGGGGGAACACACGCCAGCACAGGGAGAGCCGGCCAGCTGTTGGATTTGAACCCAGGCCCTCTTGCTGTGAGGTGACAGTTAACCATTGCATCACTGTGCTGCCCTCTTTTTGGGAAAACATGATCTTTTTATTTTAAAAATTTCAAATTGACTTGTTTTAAACATAAGGTTTCACATGATCTCCTTTACACGATTAGAAAGACTGTAGGCTGGGCACCCGGGCTCACCACATTTGGACAAACTGTTCTGTCACTAAAGGGAAATAAATAATGGAAAAACTCACCAATGGAACTAAATGAGTGCTCTACATATCTCACTTTTAAGGTGCATCTGAAACAATGGATGATAGGAAAACAGTTTGAAGTGACCTGCTCAGGGATTACAGAGGTAAATGAGCAGTTTTGACAAGTTTACATCCTATATTTCCTTATATTAATGTCCATTAACATGCACTGCCCCTGTTAAAGAAAAAATGAAAATGAGTCTGCCCTGGGACATCCTCCTGGTGGGACATGTCTGACCTTACTTGGACGCATCCAGGAGGCGTCCTGATGCTTGAAACTTGCTCATTTCAATTTGGAGGCACAGCAGCTCAACTCTGAGCCCCTCCTGAACAACTGATCTCCTTACCTACCTCTAAGGGTGAGCCCAGACGCGCTGCGGAGGGAGCTCATTTAATTGTGTCCTTGATCATATTCCTTTAGTCTCTACCCGCAGCTCATGGCCATAGGTTAATTAACAAGTTAATTAATTTCACTGGCATCGTCCGCAGGGTTTTCTGTGCTGATATCACAAACACTGTCTGGCTGAGGCAGTTGTTGTCCCGGGGGTATGCAATTCCCCTGTATTGGGATTGGTATGCCTGGAGTATAAAGGATGAATCTTACATCACCCGTTGGTTAGGGAGCCTCAAGCTGAGAGCTTTTGCTCCCACCATCTTGGTGTTTTCAAGTCAGACATGATAAGTGAAGGGTGCATCTGAGCGTGAAACCAACCACTCTGTACTCTCATTGACTAATGAATTGTGATTAACATGCTGTCAGTAAATGAACATGCCCTGAATATCCTCCTTTCTAATAACCATCATTATGCACAAAATGAACTTCATACTGTTCAGTATGACCTGAACTAATGACTGGGCACGTAAACTCAACAGGAAAGCAAGGGAGCCATTTCTCGTCTCTCTCTTTTATGCAACCCCTGCTGGCCATCAAAAGGAATGCAGTTTAGGGGAACTTCCATCTTGGCCTCACTTTTAAGGCCTGGAAGC
>VUQH01032177.1:11453-21864 GCA_015106775.1 Etroplus canarensis
TTTAAGGCCTGGAAGCCACGGTGTATGGACAAAAGTATTGGGCCACCTGAACATTGCACCTGCAGGAGCATTTATGGCATCGCACTCTAAATCCATAGGCATTAATAGGAGCTCTTTGCAGCTATAACAGCTTTCACTCTTCTGGGAAGGCTTTCTAAAAGATTTTGGAGTATGTCTGTGGGAACTTTTGACCATTTATCCAGAAGACTATTGAGGTTAGCGACTGACGTTAGATGACAGGGCACTGGCTCACAGTTTCATTCTAGTTCATCCCAAAGATGCTGGATGGGGTTGAGGTCAGGGCTCTGTGTCGGCTAGTCAAGTGCCTTTATGGTCCTTGTTTTGTGCTCTGGGGCACAGTCATGATGGAAAAGAAAAGGGCCTACCCCAAACTGTTCCACAAAGTTAGAAGTACTGTTTTCTCTGTAGCACACTTCCACTGCTCCAGAGTCCACTGGGGGTGTGCTTTACACCGCTCCATCTGACACTTGACATTTTGATTCCAGGCTTATATGCAGCTGTTCAGCCGTGGAAACCTATACCAAGAAGCTCCCGGCGCACAGTTTTTGTGCTGATGTTAATGTCAGAGGTTTGAAACTCCAGCAACTTTTATACACTGTGCACTCTGTGACCCCCCCACATTGTAACTTTACAGGTAGAGTTGCTTTGATTCCTAATTGCTTCCTCTTTGCAATAATCCCACTAATAGTTGATAGTGGAATATCTAGGAGAGAAGAAATTTCACCAACTGACTTTCTGTAATGATGGCATCCTATTACAGCACCACACTAGGATTCAGTGAGCTCTTCAGAATGATCGAGGTGTGACCCCAATACTTTTGTCCATAAGGCGTCTCTCAACCCCCTAAAACGTGAGTGGTGCCTCAAAGCATCAAATAATGATATGCAAAATCTTCAGCAGTAACATCTGCTGTCAGGAAATAACCACAAAGCTTCCACACAACAGTATTAAAATAAAACCAAAACGAGACTGTAATTCGGAGGAACCGATTTCTTCAGTTCTTTACAGCAGCGGTTTCCATCTGTTCGGCTGCGGTCGTTCAAAAGGCAAGCAATCATGGGCTGTGCTTTTCTGATGAGCTACACAGCTGCTCTTATCTGCAAAGTGCAGTACAGGACTGATTTGTTATACAACATTGAGAATATATTCCAAATTCCACTGAAGCTCCAGATTTAGGTTTCAGATCATAAAAGCACACTGCAGCACTCAGAGACAGCCGTGGTGTGTTCAGGCATTCTGGCCGAGCAGGATTCTGATTTTAGATTCCCTGGATCGATGCACAGCAGGAATCAAAACTCAGAGAAAAACATGAGCTTCGCCAAGTCTGCAAACAGTTTCTCTTCTCTAAATCATGTCTGAGAAGATTATACATGCTGACAAAAATACTTTTGTGACAAGTGTCAAATCCAGCTTCTCCCTTTGCGCTGTACATTGTCTGCTTTGTGGTGATCCCCGATGTATACAAGATCACTCAGAAGTGTTTCACCGCTCATATGTTATTTAACGCACATGTTAGCTCACGCAGCCGTGTTATATAACTGTGTAGTGCAGTGCTTTTTTTTCCCTGCAGAGCCCCATCTCTCTGCCCTGTAGCACTTTATGAGTGGTGTGGCGAACGGGCAGCAAACCTGATTACCTGCCTGTCGAAACGCTGGCAGGGAGCCCGGCCTGTCATTCTGAAAGGATTCATCACTGTAACGGTGATTTCTGATCAAAGTGTGGAACAAATTTCTCTAGAACAGCTGAGGCTCTCAGCCTCCACTTCCACTTGAATTACAGCAGCAGATGAGCCATTTTTAATAATTGTCGCTGGTGCAAGGCCTCAGGGACGGCTTGCCACTGAACACAACATCAGCACATGGCAGAAGATCACATCCTGGTGGAGACAGATGTCCTGAAAATAGGGCTATGGCAAAAAAATTTGCAGTGAGCCAGGAAATAGCAGCATTTATAAGAGTTTTAGGTTCAGAGGGTTAAATCTTAGAGACATGACTTATAAATTAAATTTAAAATCCACAGCTACACTTGTCCCGTTCTTTACTCGGCTGTTCTTTTCCCCAGATAAGTGAAAAATGCTGATTTTAGCAGGTTTTTAACTGAGGTAACAAATCAGGGCAGCAAGGCACCATTTTCCCACAGCCTTCTAACATGGCCACGCTGGCCATGAAAAAGAATTCATGTCGTAGGCTCTTCCACCGTGGTTTCACTTGTCAGATCTGGAAGCTACAACTAACTCTCGTCTAACATACACTCACTGGCCACTTCATTAGATACACCTAGCTGTGTTGAACCCCCTTTTGCCCTCAGAACTGCTTTAATTCTTCATGGCACAGATTCAACAAGGTGCTGGGAACACTCTTTAGACATTTGACATGAAAACATCCATGATTATTGAACTTTGTTATTTTTAGAGGCCTATGAAATTCAGTATCCCAGTTGGTACAGCATCATTTTGAATATTAAGTGTAAATGTGCCCAGGCCGCACTTGTAGCTGAATTTACTACCAATTAAGGGTAAAAACATGCCAGGATGATGTAACCGTGCTGCAACCGTGCAGCTCTTTGAGGTTTTGTGTATTGCTTTTCTGTGTGGCCAGTAGGGGGAGTTGCTGACTTTGGCAAATTTGTACAATATGAATCTTAATATTCTAAAAAGTGTCTCCTTCCATTACCTTTATCACTGTGGATTACAAACTAACTGAAAGTTTTCAAAACCCGTTTTACAAGTGTATTCGTAATGACAGATTAGAAAATTCAATAAGTTTATAGCAGGTGTGTGAATGATAATCAGTTTAACTAACAAAAATCAAATTTTGTCAAGGCCCCATGGAGACTTGGGCCAACCCTGAGTGCACTGAATGAATTTGTGAGTATAGTTACACTGTATACAGTCTGTGTGGAAAACTAACAAAGACCAAAAGTAAAACTGACAGCAATGAAGGATAAAACAAAACAGGAATACAAAACCACAACACCCTGCAGACAGACTTCACATTCAAACCTGTTGTGTCCATCTCTGAGGGACAGGGCCAGCAGGTGGGATCAGAACGTTACTGCACTGATTATTCTTCTGGTACACTGCTTGATATTTCTGAGCTGGAGGGAGGCTGCTGTTTTGATAATCTCCCGTTTGATTTTAGTTGAAATCTTAAATTTGAAAGCTCAAAAAAAGCAGTTATGCACCTCTTTTTAATTTTCTTTCCTAACAAATGCATACAGGCATAGAAGTACTATTTCATTTGACATTTAATTATGCATTTTTACATTGTCCTACTGTGCAAACCTGGCACTGGCTGAGCCCTTGGCGCAGATACTCTAAGATGGCACGTACTCGCTCTGGATTTTAAGTATTTATATCAAGACATTTGGAGCCAAACTGCATGAGAGACTGGAACAAGATTTAAGGCACAGATCATATATTAGTGATGGTTCAGAGTGTGTATATAATGAAATATTGTATATTGATAGAAATAAAAAGTAGAAAGGATAAATTAATCAGATCTCTTTGGTGTCATATGACTTTGTGCCAGACACTGAGACACTCTGAGCTCCTGGCAGGCACTTGGGATTTATTCCAAATATTTATTTGACAGCTAACCTTGAGACAACAAGCCAAAGCTCTTTAATTGAAATGACAAGCAATTATAAACACCTTGACTCAAATATATTAAAAATCTAGCAGGGAAATGGTCATGAGGGTGGATGGTTGTCTGGACTTTATGCCCACATAATAAATATGCTTATGCAAACATATTTCAGTTAATAATGTGTATTTGCTTTTTTAAGTGCAGACTATTTCTGGAATAGCAAGCACAAAGACTCACGAGACTGTTAATATTTACCTTCAAATCCTTAATTTAGTGTAGTGGTCATCATTTCAGGTACAGTCATTTGAAAGAGATCTCTCTGAGCAGTCATGTAAAAGCCAAGTACGCCCCATGCTTTAGCAGCTTGTAGAACCACCTTTAGCAGCAATAACTTGATGTAATGATTTTGTGTGGCTTTCAGTCTCCTCACGTCGTTGGAGGAATTTTGGTGCACTCTTCATAACGTTGTTTCAGTCCTCAGAGGTTTGCAGGCATTTATTTAAGTACTGCTCTCTTAAGGTCCCATCACAGCTTTTCAGTCAGGTTGACGGCTGGACTTTGCAACACCTTGATTCTTTTTCTGTCGCAGATTTGCTGCTGTGCTTGGAATCGTTGTCCTGCTGCATGACCCAGCTTTAACTTTGACTGCCTCACATTTAACTCTAGATACTCTGATATTCAGAAGAGTTCATGGTGGACTCAGTGACTGCAGGGTGCTCAGGTCCTGTGGCTGCAAAGCAACCCAGATCATCATCCCTCCACCACCGTGCTGACAGTTGCTGTGGGGTGTTTCTGCTGATTTTCTGTGTTTGGTTTTTACCGTGCCAGACCACAACGCACAGTGGCCACTCCACTTTTGTCTCATCTGTCTGAAGGAGACTGTTCCAGAAGACTTATGGTTTGTATAAATGTGTCACATGCCCCCCCATCCTCTAGTTGCTGACCCACCTTCCCTCTCTCTCTAGTGTGTGAGTGTTGGAAAATAACTGACCTAGTTTCATAAGTGGGTGTGACTTTGGGAGGAATCCGGCAGACAGCAACACTGACTCTTTTCCCTACTTACCGCCGGATTGTTAAGTACTCCTTGTGGTAGTACAGTGCAGGCCGCCTTGCTGACCTGCATGATTTATTACTCACTGAGTGTTACACCAGCCTTGTGCTTACCTGTGTGCTCTGCTGCTTCTCCTAGCTTATCAGCCGTGCGTCTACCTGGATCCTCTTGTTACCACCTGCCTGATCCACTCTGTCACCCCTGACTGTTGCAAATCATCTAACTGTTCATTAATCCATTGGAATCTTACCTACCTGTGTCTTGCATTTTGAGTCCTCCTAGTGTGAACCTTGACAAGATGCTGCTTTGCAACCTTAAGCCATGCTGCCTTGTTCTTTGTCCTTCCAAACAAGGCATATATACATATTTAGTCTTTTTTCTAATTGTACTGTCATGAACTTTAACATTTAACATGCTAACCAAGGCCTGCAGAGTCTGAGATGTTGCACTCGGGTGTGTTTTGTTGCTTCCCTGAGCATTGCGCAGTCTGACCTCAGGGTGAATTTGCTGGGACGTCCACTCCTGGAAAGACTGTGTCAGTGTGCGAACACACACCTCTCTTAATCTTTATGGAAGCACTAAGAATGTCCTCAGTTTTTCACAGGACTGCACAGAGTCCAGGACTGTGTGCTGTGCTCAGACTTTCAGCGTGTGGCCCAGAACGGTGTAACTCGTAACATGCTGCTCTGACTGAGACTCCTGCAGTGATTAATGACTCCCACTTAGTGTTCTGGGTTTAGGTTTCAGGGTTGCTAATAAAGCCATTGTTTCTGTAATCATGCAGCGTATGGGGCACAGGAACTGAGGTCTCTGTTTTGCACTCTTATTTTTCTTTTTTAAAAAAAGGCCATTCATTAGTTTACCATAAAATGTGTTACACTAAGGCTGTATAAAGTGCATTTAGCTCATAATTAGAGCATGTTTACTTTGGTATAATGCAAGTACGCGTGACAGCTATACTGCTTTCTCTTCTCTTGCAGCAGTAATGCATTCAGGAATGATTTGTGCAAATTACATAAAAGTTTCCACTGCAAAAACAGGACAGAGGAGAATAGATCACCGCAACATGAATAATCTTAAGGTGCTGCTGTGCCAGAGCTGGCCTCTGTTTCATCCCCATCAAAGGCTGCCTGTCCTCCACTTCAACCCCATCAGCAGACCTAATGCGGGGTCTTGTTCCAGTACATCTGGAGAGATGTTCCCTGTCTGCAGCAGCAGGAGCCAAGGCTGTAATGGCTCCAGTGGGGACATAAAAACAGGTGCAAGGCCACTGGTGCCTGCATCCTTCCTGTATTTATGAGACACAAAGAGGGGCAGGGCCAGTTCTAGCAGGAAACCTTGAATCCGGTGTTGGATATAGGAAAGGGTAAATAGGATGGACCTTGTGACTGGTTGCAGAGTCAGTCACTGGTATTGATTTCCAATATGTCAGTGTTGTTTTCCTCTTTATTTCAATCATGGTGTTAATTTGTCAAAGTGGTAAACAAGCTGTGGTTCTTTTTCTTAGAACAGCAGAACGGTCCTGTTTTTATTTATGCTGCGTATTTATAACCTTTGGGCAAACAGGCAAAACACATATTCATCTTCATTCTGGAGGTATTGATGTATAAAAGATGGCATGAAATTGAGGGGAGAAGAGTGATGAAACAGCCAGTGGAAGTGCAGCAATACTCTGCTTTATGTTAAGTAGCTTCACTGCCTGTTTTCAAATCATCTGTTGCATTATGCATGCTTTTTATGCAGCTTGTTTCACAACATGCAGGACATCCCAATGTTAACCTGCAGTCTCTTGAAAAAAGCACTGTCTAAGTCAAGCTCCTAAATTTGCTGTCAAGACTCAAATAACAAGTCCTCTGTGATCCGGCATGAATAACCTGCAAAAGACGGTTAATATCCATCCACCCATTTTCTTCTGCTTATCTAATTAAGGATCAGCTGGAGCCTAGCCCAGCTGTCATAGTGTGAGAGGCAGGGTACACCCCGGACAGGGCGCCAGGGGTAACGCAGAGAGACAGAGTCAACCTTATATTCACACCTAGGCATGACCAGGCAACCTAACGTGCATATCTTTGGCCTGTGGGAGGAACACAGAGTACCAGGCGAGGGTACACTGAGAGAACAAGCAAACGCCACACAGAAAAGCCCCAGCTGGCTGGTGGATCCAAACCCAGGACCTTCTTGTGAGGTAACAGTGCTACTTACTACACAAGTATTCCAACAAACAAACAAACACCTCAACTTCCCCACATGGGGAAATTCAAATCACTGGCACTCCTACCGATAGAACACACACACACACACACACACATACACACACACCCTTTATACATGCCGCAAACAGCGAGGGAGGTCAGTGAATAGGTGCCAATGAGCAATGTAGGGGGTTCGGTGCCTTGCTCAAGGGCATCACAGCAATGCTCAGGGGTGAACTGACGTCTCTCTGTCCTCTGGTCCACCTCTACACATGTGGGTCCAGGGTGAGGTCTTGGATGACCACCCGGTCTGGATCTGGGCGGGGTCTTGAGCTGGCAGCCCTCAGCAGCCCTCCGGCTCCCAAACGAGTCCTTCAACGCATTGAGTCATGGCCGTCCCATTCCCCTCCTTTGTTTGAGCCAAAGTGAGGGAAACACAGTGGGAAAGGCCTTGTAGTAGTAATATTTGTAAAATGTATTTTCTAAAAGAGAGCGAAGATTAAAAAGGGTCACATTTATTTATTCAGACCAAAATCACAAACTGGTCACTTCCAGTCTACACTGGGCTATGTTCCCACTGCAGCCAAAAGTGGCCCGATTTAGATTTTTTTGCCCATGTGTGACCCACACCTCATTTGTCTATGACAGTCTGAACAGCACGGATCTGATTTTTTAGAATCGGATTCAGGCCACCTCCATATGTGGTCCTAAATCGATACATATGTAATGTTGGTCACGTTGCATTTCATCCAGCTTTTCCGACACTGAAGTGAGACAGACGTCAAAATTCTCCGCTGGAGGAGGCAAGATGTGGCGAGAGCAAATGGACCAAACAAGCATGGCAGACAGGGTTGATGGAGCTAGTCAGTGGAAAGAAAGTGTAGTTTTCCTCACACGCTGACATGTGTAGCATCCATATTTACTTGTGTAAACACAGCGTGCTGCGTGTGACGTCACGTCTTCTTCTTCGGGGCTGCAGACTGTTTATGCTTAAATTATAATGTGAACGACCACACAAAAATCTCAGATCTCATTAAAAAATGGAAGTGAGCATTAAGACCTGCAGTGTGAACGTAGCCTTAGAGAGCAGAGGCTGTTGACTCGTCCTCTTTTTTCTGAATATGAGCTGCTGCCCTCTGGATGGAGAAACTCTCTGACTACATGCAACACATTCAAACACTCATTGAGGAGGACATCATTGTGTTCCCTTAAATGATCAGATTCTGTTCTCTGCAAGGCTCTGAAACCAGACTGGAACTTTTCATGAATGTTAAAGGAGTTAAACTGACACTTGGACAAAAACAACTTTCCCTGAAATCTGTAAAATAAAAGGTAGTCTGTAATAAAAAGATGGTCCGTAATAAAAAGATGGTCTGTAATAAAAAGATGGTTCAGGTCAATGTTGAGTTTCTTTAGGAGTGGCTGCATAACAGTATGTTTAAATCTGGCAGGGATGAATCCATTTGATAAAGAGCTGGTTATACCAATGGCATCCTTCAGTCTAAGACCATGGAGTTGTGCCTGTTGAGGTTTTTGAAGGGCACCGTCTGCTGTGGCTGAAAAGGCCGATCCTGGACTTGCACTGTCGGCCACAGCCGTTGCATGTGAATTCTGGTGCACTGTCAGGTTGATCGTGAGACTGCTGCTGTTTGGCTTTCCTCTTTATGTTTGTTTTCACCCAGAGTTAGTCCTTTGGATACAAGTGTTTTCCAGGCTGTTCTGTCTGCAGCGAGTACTTCCCAGCTGTTTGTGTCGATGCTGCATGCCTTCATGTCACGTTTGCAAACGTCCATGAAACGAAGGTGTGGGCGACCTTTCTTGCACTTACCCGTTGATAGTTCACCGTACAAGAGGTCCTTGGGTATGCGTCCGTCCTCCATTCTATGCACATGACCTATCCAGTGCAGGCGTCTCTGACGGGGAAAGTGTACATAGAAGGTATGCCTGCTTTTTCTAGCACATCGTTGTTTGTGACTCTGTCTTGCCAGGTGATGCCAAGGATTCTGTGCAAGCATCTCAAGTGAAAGGCTTGGAGCTTTCTTTCTTGGTGTGTGTAAGTTGTCCAGGATTCACTGCCATAGAGCAGGGTGCTGATTACGCAGGTTTGGTAGACTTGGACTTTGATGGAGACATTCAGATGTTTGCTCTCCCAGACACGTTTGGATAGTTTAGCCAGGGTTGTTGAGGCATGACCAATGCGTTTGATGATCTCGGTGTCTAATGAGAGTGTGGCAGTTACGGTAGAGCCCAGGTACTGAAATTGGTTGACAATTTCTAGGTTTTCCCCATTAATGGTGATGGTGGGCAGCACGGGTGTTGTTTGGTCCATGACCTGGGTCTTCTTTTGACTTATGGTTAAACTGAATAGTTTGCATGCATTGGCAAAATTGTCCATTAGTCTCTGCAGTCCCTCCTGAGTGAGAGAAGCAATAGTGGCATCATCTGCAAACAGCAAGTCTCTGATTGTAACTTTTCTAAACTTGGTTTTGGATCGCAGACAAGCAATGTTGAAACGATGTCCGTCTGATCTTGTATGAAGGTAGACGCCATCGTTGGATGGCCCAAAAGGATGTTTCAGCAGAAGAGCGAAGAAAATGCCAAAGAGCATAGGGGCTAGCACACAGCCTTGTTTGACTCCACTCTTTACCCTGAACTCACTTGAGATGTCACCATCGAACTGTACGGTGCTTATTATGCCATCGTGAAAAGACTTTACCAGGCTCAGCAATTTAGGGGGGCAACCAATGAGGGGCAGCATCTTGACGAGACCACCTCTGCTTACTAGGTCGAACGCCTTGGTCAGATCGATGAATGCGAGATACAGGGGCTTGTTCTGCTCCCTGCACTTTTCTTGTAGTTGGCGTAGCGAGAAAATCATGTCTACAGTGGACCTTTTAGATCGGAAGCCGCACTGTGATTCTGGGTGTATTCTCTCTGCCAGTATTTGAAGTTTATGGAGGATTATACGTGCAAACAGTTTGCCGACGATGCTCAAAAGTGAAATGCCTCTGTAGTTGTTGCAGTCACTGCAGTCACCCTTGTTTTTATAGAGGGTGATGATGTTGGTGTCCCTCATATCTTGGGGTACCTTGCCTTCTTCCCAGCATTTAAGCAGTATGTTGTGTAGTGGTTCCAGAAAACATGACTTGCCACTTTTGATCACTTCCCTGGGTATGCAGTCCTTGCCTGCAGCCTTTCCTGTTAGAAGTTTGTCTATTGCCTTGGAGACATCCTCTAAAGATGGAGGGTCATCTAGCTCAGTCAGTATTGGAAGGCGTTCTCTGGTGTCAAGAGCGGTCTGGCTAACTGTATTCTCCATCGAGTAAAGCTCTGAATAGTGTTCCACCCATCTCTGAAGTTGTTTGGTTTTGTCTGTTATTACGTCGCCTGACTTTGACTTCAGTGGGGCAGTTTTGGCAATAGTTGGGCCCACTGCTTTCTTAATGCTGTTGTACATTGCCTTGATGTTGCCTGTGTCTGACGCCTGTTGTACTGAGCTACAGAGGTAGGTCCAGTAGTTGTTCACATATTCTCTTACCGCAACCTTTACTAAGTTCCTA
>VUQH01032179.1:0-35634 GCA_015106775.1 Etroplus canarensis
CTTTCCTAATCAAGTCCAATCAGTTTAATTAAACACAGCTGGACTCCAATGAAGGAGCAGAACCATCTCAAGGAGGATCAGAAGAAATGGACAGCATGTGAGTTAAATATGAATGTCACTGCAAAGGGTCTGAATACTTATGACCATGTGATATTTCAGTTTTTCTTTTTTAATAAATTTGCAAACATTTCTACATTTCTGGTTTTTTCTGTCAAGATGAGGTGCTGAGTGTACATTAATGAGAAATAAAATGAACTTTTTTGATTTTGGCAAATGGCTGCAATGACACAAAGAGTGAAAAATTTAAAGGGGTCTGAATACTTTCCGTACCCACTGTAATTATATCCAGCAAGGATGGAAAGATTTCAGAAATGTCTCGTTTCTCTTTCATCAATAGTTGGCAACTCTGTTGCTGTTAGGATTTTAAGAGCTGTCAGTTATTGGTTATAATCTACAGCTAAGGTATGTTATTGATCAAAGCACCACAATAATCAATTAACACACTGAACCTTTATTATTCCTGCTTTATACTTAGATTACAGTGTTTACTACATTCTTTACAAGACAAAATGTACTTTCCGTGGGCAAGCATGGTTCTTTCAAATCAAGTCTAACCCAATATCACAACACACCCCCAGGCCACATTTCACAGTTCAAGGCTATACAGTAGAAAGCCAGTTAAGTAAATACGTTTTTGGAAAATGATAATTTTTTGTAACTTTGTCTCTGTACATGACCACGGTGGATTTTATATCAACTGAAGTGTACAGTTTCAGTTTTAATTCAAGGGGTTTGATAAAAGAATCGCATTAAATGCTTAGGAATTCCATTTCAGAGGCTCTAAAGTAATTGGATAAATAATTTTGATATAAGGATTATTTTGAATGATGGAAATAATTTGCAGTCAATAACTTCCTGAAGTCTAGAACCCATAGACATCACCAAATCTTCTATTTCCTTCCTTGAGGTGCTCTGCCAGGTCTTTACTGCGGCTGCCTTCAGGTGCTGCTAGTTTCTGGGTCTCTCTGCTTTCAGTTTTGTCTTCAGTAACTGAAAAGCTACTCTATTAGGTTGAGATCAGGTGACTGACTTGGCCAATTTTTAAGAATATCCCATTAATTTGCCTTGAGAAAGCCCTGTTTCTTTTGCAGCATGCTTTGGGTGATTATTCATTTGGACTGTGAACCACTGTCCAATGTGTGCAGCATTTGAGTGAATCTGAGTAGAGAGCATAACCCCGGTAAACTTCAAAATTTATCCCGCTACTAATATCAGCAGTCACATTGTGACCCAGTTTCACTTGCAGCCATACACGCTCATGCTATAACCTACCATGTTTGGCAAATGATGTGGTACGCTTCAGAGCTGTTTCTTTCCTTCTCCATACTTTTCTCTTCCCATTATTGTGGTACAAGTTCATCTTGGTTTCATCTGTCCAAAGATTTTTTTCCAGAAGTGTGCAGGCTCTACTAGATGTTTTCTGGCAAAATCTAATCTGGCCTTCCTGTCCTTGAGTGTAACCAGCGCTTTGCACCGTCTTGTAAACCCTTTGTATTTACTCTCGAGTTAAAAACCATGGCCTCCTGCAAGAGAGTGTGCTTGAACTGGCTACATGTTGTGAAGTCTCATCCACTTTAGCTGTCATCCCTCTTTTTAAGAATGCACCAGCTTGCTGAGTTTGCCACTTCTAATGGTTTATTTTTGTTTTTCAGCCCAATAATGAATTCACTTGGATCGACATCTCGACAGTTCCAGACACTTGGACTTTTATCTGCTTATTTTCTCATGAAATTATGAGGGAACAGACCATGAAACCATTTATTAGTCAACTGTCTCATTACTTTTGAGCCTCTGAAAATGCGGGGACTATGGCTGTAATTCCTAAACAGTTAATGCAATTCTTTAGTCATACCCCTTGAATTAAAGCTTGATTTAATCAAATCTTAATTGTTTGATTCAAAATTCACTGTAGTGGTGTACAGTTAGATTGCATTATTTATTGCATTTAGTCTTACACTTATGCTGTGCAGTTTCAGTTTAAACTTACGGTACATCATACAGTAACATGATCAAGACCCAAACTAAAGTCAACTTTCTCTGAACACAGAAGACAAAATATTCTCAAGGAACAGAACTGAAATCACACTTTGACATCAATTTTCTCTACAGTTTTTGAAGAAATTATACAGATCTGTCATTAGCTGCCATTTATTCATTTTGTCAAGGATAAAAAGGTTTTGCATTTTATCTTCAGAGCTTTCAGAAAAAAAAATCACGTTTGTGTTAAAATCTATGATAAGAACATCATGTGTTTTATCTACTTTTGTGGTCTTTACAGATATGAAATGGCAACATGAATATATAGTGTACCCTGACACAGGTTAAAGCACAATAAAGTAACAGAAAATAACGTGTCTGCGTTATTTTGGACACACAAATTGCAGTAAATTCAAATGGATGTCAATTGTTAAATGTCTCCGCATCTAACAGAAAATGTGCAAATTCAAAATCACAGAGACTGAACCTAATTATGCAAAGAATAACTTGTTATTTTAGGTAATAACACATTTCTTTGAAAGTGCACCGAGTACAGTAAGATAAGTTGAAGATATTGCTATGTTCATGTATGTTCATTTCCAGCTGCCTATAGTCTCTGCCCCGAGCTGCACACTGCACGTTACTGTAGTTCTGCTGGCACTACAATAAACCTATTGGTCTGTCTATCTGTGGGAGTCAGAGCATCCCCCAGTCGTCTCCTCCTGCTGTTTAAGGGGCTCGCAGCACCTTCCCCCCTGAAACAGAAGGAGAAGAGGGACTGAGTTAGGCTCCGACCGTCCGACCAAAACACCTCTCCATTAACTATAGGGGAAAAAACAAGAGGGTGCTTCAGCAGAAAGTGCACATACAGTAGTTTAGAAATGTTACCCCCATACAGATGAGTTAATCAAAATAGCTGACTATTTTTATTAGTTAACATGGTGACTTGAATGAAATACACCTGATGCTGTTTAATACGTTTCCTACTAACTGTATTCATTTTTCTTTAGTTATAGCTTGAGGAATCATCATCGGATATTAATTCCCCTAACTGAACTGTGAACTGTGGCTCTCAGAAACAAAAGTTTTGACAGGAAAATAGAAAGCAGAGGTAAAAGTTTAACTCACCTTTTTGAAGGACTTCAGATGCAGTCTAAAACAGAAGAAAAAACAGTGGTATAAGCCAACAGCAACAGAAAAATCAGAGAGCAGCTTAAGCCAGCTTTCAGTTTGCTCCAGAACTTACGCTGGGTTCATCTTTGGGTGGAACAGCAGGCTGAGGCATCTTCAGACCCAGTCCTGAGACAAACCAGTTGACCACACTGCAGAGTAAGAAACCAATGAATAGGATGTACTTCACAGAGGACAATTTCATGGGAGATTCTGTCTGTGTGCAGTCTTCCCTGTCCCCCAAGGTAGACATGAGCATGAAGACAAACTAATCTCCTCATGTCTAAACTTTAATGAATTTTAGCTGGCCACCCTGCACATCAGGTTCATCACTGTCTGACAAGCAGCACTGGTTTGTCAATTTGCAGAAGGGAGCAGAGCTTAAATCTTTGTGAGTTTTATCATGTACAGATAATGATAGCTAAAATCAATCTACAGTTAGGTGAATAAGTTATGGGGCAATGATACATTTTTTTGTAATTTTGCCTCTGTACACCACCACAGAGAATTTTAGGTAAAAAAAATGTTCAGACTTTCAGCCTTAATTCAAGGGGTTTAAAAAAAAAAATTGCATTAACTGTTTAGGAAATTCAGACATGGATAGGCCTGCAATTTCAGAGGCTCAAAAGTAATGGGACAAACATAATTTTAAATATAAGGACTGTTTTTAAAGCTTGGATGAAAATGCCTTGCAATGCAGTGACTTACCTAGAGGCCTTGCTGTCAGTCTCCAGTGAGATTCCACTGAGAGATTCAGGTGGTGGAGACAGAACTGTGGAGCAGACAAAGTAAAATACTGTACAAAACATATACCTTCACAAAAAGTCAACGTTTTTCACAGCTGAAACTGAGATTTTTAAGCTTTATTTACTTTTGTCCACAGAGGAGCGGGGAGCCTTGGTTGATGATTCGATGATTACAGCACCAGGGGGCAGTATCACTGGCTGAGGAACCCTCTGTTTTATCCAGGTCACCACACTGAAACAGAGAATGCAAGGCCACCCCTTCAGTGTTCATGGAATATTAAACTCTGTGAACTATCATTAGTATGTGTTAGTATGTGTTTAAGAGCATTAGGTATATTGTAAGTGTTAGGGGTCCAGTTCAGGCCACATAGTCAAGATTCTTCTTTAGTGAGGGCACAAAGCATGTTAAATCTGAATCTGTAGTAGGAGGTGGCTTACACTTACTTGGGAGGAAAGTGGAGGGTCTCCACTTCCGAGGTCTCTTCATCTGATACCATCTCCACCACAGGGATGTGCGGAAGTGGTTCTGCATCTGAATTTAAATAAGATTATTGGGCTCAGGATGTCAAATCCCCAATAAAACCCAAATCAGCTTTGTTTCAGCTTCATTCTAACTTAACATGACAACCTTGTTTTTATTTTCAAGCCAATTATTTCATTTAGATTATCCTTACTTCAATGTGTCATAACTATGGAGTATTTTAGAATAAACCTTCACAGGAAAAACATGATTTTGAAAAGTACCTGGCATTGATCCTACATCATACACCTGTAACAGCAGAGAAAAATAATTTTAAGTGAAAGTAAATAATACAACATTTGTTTTGATTCCAGACAATAATTTCTTTTCTTTTTTTTTTTTTTAACTCCATGTTAAAAATGGAAGACGACTAACACAATTAACATCTTTTGTATTTCTTTTGGCATATTTTAGTGGTTTGGAAAACCAAATATAAATGTTGCTCTGGTTTATATAGCAGTAAGGTTAATGGAGGGGTTTAGCATGGATAAACTCCCCTGTAAGTTCCTTTATAAGCTTAATCCTTACACATGATTAGTCTTTTAAGCCTGTGGGACAATATTAAGTTGCTTCAGACAAATGTCACCCGATTGGCTCGATTTATCCAACTTATCATCTCTGTGTTGAGTTAATTCCATTAAACAGCCAGTAAGTAAGCAAGCATGTATGTATGATGTTATAGTTCCTAAAGATTTGACATTTTTATGCCAGATATACTCTGCTTGTGTTTTCTAACTGCCTCACCTCTGTGTGTTCCTCGTTGTTTTTGTCATTTTGTGTCTCTTTGTACTTCTCATCAGGCTGAGGTAGCACTTTGGTCAGACCCTGAGTGACCCAGTTTATCATTCCAGACCTGACGGACAAGCAGCTGTAAGTTACCGCTTACACAGTATTTTCATTATAAATTCACTAGCTATCCAATCATTCTGTACCTGTCTCCATCATCTCCTGACTGCTGTATGAATAGAAGAACAAGAGAAGAATAAGGAAAATAAAAATCAGAAACCTTCATCTACAGCAGTAGTCCCTAGGGGTCCATGACCCATAGCTAGGGAGTCAACAAAATAATTTATTAAAAATTCTAAAGTTTTACCATAATACAACTCCAATTCCCAAAAGGTGGGAGGCTGTGAATCTCATGGCAGCAACATATCAAAAAGTTGGGGCAAAGACAACAAAAGACTGGAAAAGGAAATGGTACTAAAAAGACACAGCTGAAGGAACATGTTGCAACTACTGAAGTTATCTGGTAACAGGCCAGTAATGTGACTGGGTATAAAAAGAGCACCTTAGCGAGGCAGAGTCTCGCAGAGATTCAGCAGTCTGCTGCATCTACAAGCTGTGGAGCAATTTCAGAATAATGTCCTTCAACATAAAATTGCAAAGACCTGGAATATTCCAATATCTACAGTGCGTAATATCATCAAAAGATTCTGAGAATCTGGAAACATCTCTGTGGGGAATAACCCAATATTAGATACTGGTGATCATCAGGCCCTCAGGTGGAACTACATTGCAAACAGGCATGATTCTTTCATTGAAATCACTGCATGGGCTCAGGAACACTTCCAGAAATCATTGTCTGTGAATACAGTTGGCCATGCCAACCACAAATGCAGCTCTATTACCCAAAGAAGAAGCAATATGTGAACATGATTCAGAGATGCCAGTAGCATCTCCAGACCAAAGCTTGTTTAAAATGGACTGAGGAAAAGTGTAAAACTGTTCCGTGGTCAGATAAAGCGAAATTTGAAATTCTTTTTGAAAATCATGGACTCCACATTCTCCGATCTAAAGTGGGGAGGGACCATCTGGCTTGCTATCAGCACTAAGTTCAAAAGTCTGCATCTCTCATGGTATGGGGTGCATTAGTGCCTATGGTACTTGAACATTGCACATCTGGAAAGGTGCCATCAGTGGTGAAAAGTATATACAGGTTTTAGAGCAACATCTGCTCCCCTCCAGATGAAGTATTTTTCAGAGAAGGCCTTGCATATTTCAGCAAGACAATGCTAAACCACATACAGTAGCTGTTATAACACCATGGCTTCAAAGTATAAGAGTCTGAGTACCCTGCTGACCTGTCTGCAGTCCAGATGTTTACCCAACTGAAAACATTTGACATGTAATGAAATACAAAACACAATGAAGAAGACCTAGAACTGTTGAGCAAGTGAAATCCTTTATCAGACAAGAATGGGACAACATTCCTCTCCCATAGGTCTAGCAGCTGGTCTTTTCAGTTCCTAGATGTTCAGAGAGTGTTGTTAAAAGAAGAGGGGATGCTACTCAGCTTTTTTGAGATGTGTTGCTGTCATCAAACTCAAGATGAGCTAGCACTTTTAATGAAATAGTAAAAGGTCTCACTTTCAATATATATGTTTTCTATGTTATTTTGTGAATAAAAATTGGTTTATGTCATGGCTGCTGCTATACAGTATAGTATACTGGCCTTACACTTCATCATCACCAGATTGTTAGTCAGCCACGAGTGATAATGTCTGGCCTACCTAAGTGCGGATTTGTTGTATTCTGCTCAGTGCTCATGTTTACACAGCATTTTTCACCTTTCTTCTAGTGCTCCAGTCACTGCCTGCCCGCCACCTGTTTGGACTATCACACTCAGGATTCCCCTGGAGCTTTGGAGTTGGACTTTGGACCCCTCCCTTGTTGTGGACTTTACCCCTCTGGACTCCTCCCAGACCCAGTACCCACCCTCACTACCCTAAACCACTAAAATCCCCTATTCCACAATAAAACCTCTTAAGGTATCTGAGATCTGTTTGCATCTTTTTGGGTCTATTCTCACAGCTAAAACATGACAGTTTATGGAATTTGCAAATCATTGCACTGTATTTTTATTCATATTTTACACAGTGTCCCAATCTTTTTGGAATTGGCATGTTTAAAAAGTGCATATCTACACGCAGGGATATGATTGTGACACAGTGCATCACATGTGTCTGAATATTTAGGTTGAAAAGAATTCAAACAGAATGCAAACATTTCTATCTAAGAGCATTATGGTGTTAAACAAATGCTTAAGTCGGATAAGATTTTGGTTGGGTCTTTGAAAAATGTAATTCTCCTGTAAGCGGTCCTCTCTTATTGTCTTTCTCCCAGTTGTCCAACATTATGTAACAACTTTCTAAAAAGTGTTATAACTCCTCTGATAAAATAGGTTCTTGTGAGAATTTATAGTATTCTTGAGTGGGCTCCATACAGGTTTGAATAAAGCTATTAAGACATGATCACCCTGCAAATTTAATGATAAAAATTGAATGACTATGTAATGTTATCAGTGTGTATTCAGGAAACCTCCACATCAATATTTATATTTATAGATTCCTATTTTGATACTGTGGACTACACATCCACAGAGTCATCTATACTCACCCTGGCTTCAGAGTTGGCTCTGTTGAGTCTTGGTGAGCCTGAAGGCTGTGGCAGGGCGCTGACAAACCCATTAGACAACCAGCCTAATACTCCAGACTGGGCCTGGCTGTGGAGGAAGTTAATACACACAGAAAGAAGTCAGCAATACATGCATACACACACACACCATAATTATACCAAAAAGCTGGTAGACAAAAATGTTTACCCATCCTCTGAAACCTCCTCCGTGTTTTTCAGTGGAGGACTCTTCACTGTTAAAAAAAAAAGATCCCATTAAATATGCTGCAAATGCATTGGTATATAGAAAGCTAAATGTGTAAATAGTATAAAAGAAATTGCAAATAATCCTCACCCTCTCTGTTTTTGGGGGCCTGTAGGGTCAGAAAAAAGAAAGAGTAAATTAACTGCTGCGTATGTGTGTAGGATACATGTGTATATGTGTATGCGTGTGTGTTGTCATACAACATCAGGGTTCTTGGCAACTTCATCCGTCCCAGGAGCATCAGGGGGTTGGGGAACCACTTTCACCACCCAGTTAAACATCCTGTTGAAGAAATGCACACATAAGCACATAGTCAGCCCCTTAAAAAGCCATTCATCAAATGTGGTTGATAATGCTGATGATAATGATAATAAATCAGTAATTCTTTCATTAAAGCAGCCTCTTCAGCTGTCTGAAAGAGAGCCCTCAACTGGCACTAATAGGGTCTGATTAAAGACATTCACTTGGTTCATTTCTGCTCATATTGAAAACCAGTTGAAACATAGGTGCATAGAAATCAGGATAATGTCTGCCGTGCAAAGCCCACACAGAAGTCAAAAGTTAGAGGACATTAGAAGGCAGCACCTTGTTCAAGCAGCAGCACACTGTAAGCTGCTTTAACAAGAGGCTCCACGGGTGGCCGATTGTTCACTTAGCTGAATCAGTTAACTAGGAAGAAACCAATCCCAAATGAGTAGCAAGAGGACATTTTAAGCACACTGACTGAAGATAGAAACTTTCAGAGCCCGCAGGAGTGCCGTTTGTCGGAATTAATCTCAAACACGCATATATTATCCATATTATCCTCTGTGACAGTTTATCAGCCCACTGGGATAATCCTCCTCAGCAAAAGGGCAAAGAGCTAAAGAAACTGAAGCATGTCCTACACCTTGATCTCACCAACCAAATGCAGCAGTTATTTCTAGAAGTCAAAAATCTGCCTTAATTACATTTTGGTCACAAATTAGGTATTCCTTTTAGTGTTGCAACAGAAAAATATGTTTTACTATTTACCATTAGCAACAACCTGAGTCAATGACTGGGACCAAAAAGAGGGAGTCTAAAAGATCATCCTACTGTCTCTAAGTGAGAGACAGTATGTAATTGACTCAACTTCAAAATGAATTTAGAAAAGAAGTGTAAAATGCCAGACTGAACTAAATTCTAAAATACATTTTACAAAAGTATTCTCAAATATTGTTAGATTATTATTAGGCTATTGTGGGTCTACCATATGTGTCCCTAACCCCACCCCTTTCATGAATCTTTGAAAAACTGCGTGAGCTGTTGTCATCCCACAAGCCTTCCCAATCAGCAGAGATCACAGGGGCCTGTTCCTGGCCTAATCTCAAATTCAAAGCAATAAGTTAAATAATGCAACTCTGCCCCCCAACTAATCTACTAAACTAATTCTTCATTCCTTCTGCCTAAAACTCTTGACATGTGTTCTAATTACAAACGAACTTTTTGGTTATTAAAAAAATAAACCAGAATCCGAATCAGAATACTTTATTAAGCCCAAAATAAAATTACATTGTGTTATAATAATCCAAGATTATTAAGATTTTTTGAAGATTGTTTGAATTTTTGGAAAACATCTTTTTGAATTAAACTTTTGGCTTCAGAAAATCTATAAAGAAGGTAAGACAGTACACACACTCACTCTAAAACACACACTAGTATATCATAGTAACATCTACATTTGCAAACATATTATTTCTAGAGCTACTTCAGCAACTGCCCATTCATTCAGGTATTCTTACACCACTTAAATAACCCATACAATTGTGTATTTCCCTACAGAATAACAGACTTTCCTTACCTGCGTGCCTATAGGTGGTTCTGCATGCCGGTGGTAGAGAGATCCAGAGTGCCGCACAGCCAGCGCAGATCTACAGAGATTTTCACAGCGGATGCCCATGAGTCTAACAGGATTAACCTGCAGCACCTGAAGGTCAAGGTACAATCCCGGACTGTGAGCAATCGCAGATTAACAGCAAAGAAATGTAGCGTTGGGACGTCTTCTTTATAACCTATAAACTGCTGTCACCTCCCACAAGAGAAACAAGCAAGCAGCAGGTGGTGGATACCTCTACCAGGGATTTGTAACAGAAAGGGAAAGGGCCCCTTTTCTATCAGACTGCAGCCAGTTATAAGAAGACATTCAGATATATAATGTACCCCACAACTAAAGGAGTTTAAGTTACCACTTTTGCAACATCTTTAAGCCATTTTCCATCTATATTTAGTACTATACTGGCTCATGATGGCATTTGCATCCAGCCAGAAATGGTGTCATTATATGGTTTTTCTTTTACGTGTAAAAGTGAAAATAAAAAGATACAGCTTGTTACTGCCCACTCCACCTTTTCACATCTGTTTCCTGTTTTCTTCAACAGTCAAGTTTTCTCTCCAGAAAGTGACACAGGGACTTTTCAGGGCTTTATGGCTAAAAAAAATGTGTATTTGTTTGAATGCTTCCAGCCATCCCTCTGACAGTCTTGTATGCAAATAATAAATGTAATCAACAGAGGTGGAAAGTAATCCGGTGTATTTTCTCCAGTGTACTTGCTATTTAACAAAATATGTTTCACCTGTACTTTTCAGTGTAACCTGAATGCTCAAAGTAATTAAATAGATTAAGTTTAAACAACTTAATATTTCAAGATATTTTAAATTTGTTACATGTTCTTGTTTTTGAGTTAAACTGATTATTTTTGATTAACTTGGACTATTTTGCTGATAACACAACCTCAGCCTAAAAGTATACCAAACTCACTCAACTTAGTTATATTGTTCAGTGTGTTTGAGTCTGACATCATCATGTCAGTGCATGTGCTGAGAGATGACAGGAAAGCATAGGTATGAGCCCTGGGAGGCTTGGGAGTATTATTAGGCATAAAGTTATTGACTATACTAAGCATGATCAAGAAAGACAGGAGGAAAGGGAGTAAAAGAACAACTGACACCATTTAGTTAACTTTGCACCATTTACGCTCACAGGGCACGTTATTAGGCACACCTGCTCATGTGCTTGTTAAAACAAATATCTAATCAGCCAATCACATGGCAGCAACTCAATGCGGTTAGGCATGCAGCCATGGTCAAGATGATCTGTTGAAGTTCAAACTGAGGATCAAAATGGGGAAGAAAGGTGATTCAAGTGATTATGCACATGACATGGTTGTTGTTGCTAAAATTTAAATAGTATGGTTTGAAAAAGAGAAAACATCCAGTGAGTGGCAGTTCTCTGGGTGAAAATGCCTTTTTACTGCCAGAGGTCAGAGGAGAGTGGCTGGACTGGTTCAAGCTGACAGGAAGGCAACAGTAACTCAAACAACCAATTGTTACAACCAAGGTATGCAGAAGAGCAGCTTTCAACCCACAACACTTTCAGCCTTGAAGCACAATGGGTATAGCACCAGAAGACCACACCAAGTGCCACTCTTGACAGCTAAGAACAGGAAACTGAGGCTGTAATTTGCGCAGGCTAACCAAAATTGTGCAACAGAAGGTTGGAAAAACAATGCCTGGTTTGATAAGTCTTGATTTGAATTTGGCACAAACCACATGAAAGCATGTATCCATTTTGCCTTATATGAGCAATTGAGGTTAGTGGTGGTGGTTTAAGGTGTACCTAATAAAATGGTCTTTGAATATACAGCTACACCTAGGAGATGATGCTTGAGGGCTGCCTTCACTGAGGCATCATCAGTCTGATTATGTATTTAGTGTACGTCACAGAGGCTGTTTCTTATCAAAAGCACTTCAGTACACTGACAGCAAGTTAATACTTTCAAATACTTTCTTATGCAGCAAATCAGCTTCTTTTGCTTCTTAAGTATTTTACACTGGTCCAATGACAGCTGAAAGGGTGACATTTCACTCTTTTTTTTACATTATAATGTAATGCTTACTTGGATAAACCCAAAAGAGAGTGGTTGCAACCTTGTTAGTGGCGGGAAGGTGGACAAAGGTGGTTAGTGATAAGGAAAAAAAGGATGAGGAGGAGAGAAAGCATGGCATGATGCCACAGGGGGATTAACAAGGATTCAGGACAGCCGTCGTTAACTGGCAAGCTGGTAAACAAGACATTGTATACTTGTTGTCATGGTTTGTAGCTTTCTAAACTCACGGGTGGAGTTGAAAAAGAATAGCTGCTGTAAGGGGCAATTTTATGGGTGTCTAAATAAATAAGCTCTAAGAGTAGATGATCAGTCAGACTGTACAGGTACACACAGACAGGTAGGAAATGAGAGAGCCACTGACAGGTAGACAAACACTCACTGAGTCTGATATTTGGACAGATCACAGCACATTTAAAGAAGCCTATTGCTGCATTTGAGAGTGAAAACCATTTATGGTGCTGATGAGGCAGGAGGCAGCAGGTAGATCCCATTATCAGCTCAGCATGGGATAAGCTGACAGAACAGGTCGATGACACAGACCCTTGGCTGGAGTACATCTGGATAAGGACTGGTGACAGGGCAGTTTGGGAAAAGACAGGGCATGACGAGAGTTAAACCGACAGCTGTGCATTTGTGTTCAAACTGTGGAAAAATGTTGCAATAACTCCAGTATTTTTTGTTGAAAGTGTCATACTTGATTTAGTCTGACAGACTAGGATTGAGTGAAGAAAGAAAAAAAAAATCAAAGGATGAAAGAAAGGAAAATAAAATAAAAGCGAGACCAGCTGCAGCAGAGTGGATGATCTGTGATGGAAGCTAATCCTGATTACCTCTGACATAAAGACACACAGGAAGATGCTCTCACTTACAAGAGACAAAGGAAATCACGCATGAACCTGCTGCAGACAGACACACACACACACACACACACACACACACACACTTTTAGACACATGTGCAGTATTCCACTTTGCTCCATTACAAAAATATAGTAAAGCCACAACAATACAAAACTCAAATTTCATGTATTAAAATAAATATACAACAGCAAATTTACAAACTGAAATTATTACATGACTACAGCTGTAGCTGTTAGTAATTAAGCTTATTTTTATTACTGTATTACCACCTCATTCGATGAGATGATCACATGATTTGAGTGAAAAGTTTTGATTTGCAAAGTAACTGCTGGCTTTAGCTGTAAGTACATTCGGCTGCTCCCTTGTGTTCTCCACCAAGGGGTCACCACAGCGGATTAATCCACATTGGTAATATGGCAGAGGTTTTACGCCGGATGCCCTTCCTGACACAACCCTCCATGGTGAGAGGGGCTTGTGCCCCCACCTGGAATCGAAGTAAATGCAGGAAAGGCAAGTACATTTCCCCATGAAGCATATTATTATCAGTTCATGGACAAATATGAATAATATAAAAATAGGATGAAATGCAAACTCACAGTATCTGTGCAGCTTGAATATTTGAGGTTAAGAAAAATTAGTTCTCAATAGTTTTTGAGGCAACAATTCCCTCTTGTGGCCAAAAGTATGAACAAACCTCTCTGAACTGAGCAGTTAAAAGGCACAACATGAAACTGCGTACAGCAGCAAAGACGACTTGTGTAGCTTTTTCTCTTGAGTTTTATTGTGAAACCTTTAATGTACTCTACATAGGAGTGCACAGGCCTTATCGAACATGCCCTGCATGCATCAACAATGTCATAAAAATTTACTGCTGTTCTAACAAAAAAAAAATATCCGAATGCACACAAAATATGCAAAACTACAAATAATAAGTAGGGTAAGAAGAGTAAGAAACATTAGAAAATCATTTCCCTCATGCGATTTATATTTTTTTAAAATGCCCCCCACAGTATTCACAGAAAAAAGAATGGTACACTAAAACACAAGAAGCAGAAGTTAATAGCTCTGACATGTTAATAGACAAGTGAGACAATAAGACAAAATCCCATCACATCCTTCAGATGTTTGGATTAATTATCTTTTAACTGCTTGAGTGGACTTCCCAGAAGAGTGATGGAGAACACAAATACAGTGGGGAAAGCAGAAGTAGGGTAAGGTACAGCAATAAGAAAATCAGAGAGAAAAAGTTAGAGCATAAAGAAAACAAAGGGGAGGAGATTTAAAAGGAGAGAAAATTATCTCCTGTCCATGACAGCAAAGCAGAGCAAAAACAAGAGTTGAAAAGGAGAAGCGGACTCAAGTGGCCCAATCTAGGTCAGGAGGCACAACGCCAGCATTGCCCCTCCTCTAAATCCTTCCAACCTCCCTTTCTCCTTCCTTCCTTCCCTCGCTCCTCCTTTTCCCCAGAAACCTGGAAAGGAAATGCTGACAGAGCCCTCCCTCAGTCTTTACCTCCCTCAGTTTCTTTCTTTCTCTCCTCATCTCATTCCCTCTCATTTCCCCTTTACTCACCACCATCATTTTTTTCATAACTCCCCCTTTTAGCATTTTTCCCCAACCTCCCTACCTCCTCTCATGCCTGACACTACTAAATCAGCAACATGTGGGCTTAATGGAAACCAGACCCTTACCCACCCTGCAGGCTTCTCCCTTGTAGATGCAATTAGCTTTAACTATCTTCAGCATGAAAAAAGTGATACAGAGATAAAAAGAGAGGACACAGTTGCTTTAAACTCTTCACAGGCTGAGATTGCAGATTTTGTAAAATACCACAATGCTTTTCGACAGTTCTTATAAAAACAGAAGGGATCCCAACACTGGCACCAGTCATATATCAATATGTCTCTGCTGGGATCATGTTTTTAGTGGTGCAGTCTGCACGGGGCTGTGGCAGGCGGAGGGGAGGCTGGAGCCTGACTGTCTGTGCACAAAAACTATGTGCCTTTGTATGGGTAAGTGGTCTAAATATGTGAACATGTATGCACAAATCAGTGCAGATAAGAGGTTTTTTTTTTAAGCTAATGTGTGTCGTGTGGAGGAAAGGGCAGGCATAATGGGCTCAGTGGAAGGCAGGCAGTTATGGACACACAGCTGTCTAACATTCCTGTGCTGGTAGGAGGACAAGCTTGGACTGCTTGTGATGCGAGCGCTGCTTTGCACGAACACACAAACATGACTGCAGAGAAGCAAACTCAGCAAAACAAAGGCAGCATAACCAGAAACAAAAGTGCAAATTATCTGTTTTAAACAGAAAGCAAAATAAATGTCATGGTTGGTTAAAGCACCTTGGTCAAAAATGTGAAAGATCATTCACATTAACGCTTGTATTTTTTTCAATGGCTGTAAGCAAATTTGTTTTTGTGTATGTGTGCTTCTGTGTAATGTATGTGCTCTAAAGTCTGCATTTACACTACAAATAAATCACTCAAATGTCTCTCCTAAGTCCAGTTCAATCAAACAATCCTAGTGAGTCTTTTACAGTACACCTAAAGTGTCTGAAATATCATTTTTTTATATGCAGCAAAGAAAGGGTTTTTTTGGGTGGGAGGTTGGGGGGTCTGAGGTACTTTTTCAGACATTTGGAAGGCACAGAGAGAGGCACAGTAGAAAAATGTCTGGCAGAGCTGAATTCAAGGCCAGAAGCTGTGAAGCTGTAGCTTCACAGGCACTGAATTCACTAGTTTTTTAATAATTTCATATGAGAATATGAAGTTCTCATAATTAATAATAGAGCCCAAAAGATTTTGGGATTTCCTGGAACTTTCAAAGGTTCTTCTCCCCTAACACGCAAAAGTAAAAAATTGGATGGCAGCGACTGCACCAGACAAATGATGGATACCCGAGCTATCTCTTCTAATTGTGTGTCTCACACCCAGTCCTGCAGTGAACGCTTGCAGTGCACCAAGGCCCTTGGTGTCTCTTTGTTCTGTAGAGTCCTGAGGATGGCGTAGATTAGGATGAGGATGCATAGGATGAGCACAAGGGGAACAGTCACCATAATCAGGGTCATGACCTTTGATTCATTGTCAGCCACTGTCACGACCACGTTCACCTCTTTGTCGTCCTCTTCCTCTGTGCTGTCAGGCTTAGTGGTTTCTTCTTGATCTGAGTTTGTGGCTTTGCCCCGGCCCCTGTCAGGCTCTTTGTGCTCTTCTTTGGCTCGGTCTGAAGGGTTGACTGGTTTGTCTTCTGGCTTCTGTTCAGTATCTGGGTCAGGCTTTGGGTCAGGGACCCCCACACATCCCATGAAATCCTTCAGGATGGAGCGGGGATAGCCTTTGTCTGCTTCTGATCTGTGGTTGTCAAATCTCCAGTAATTGGTGCCTTTGTAGAAATAGGTGTAAGCTGCATGAGGGGACAATAAAAGAGATTTCAGATAACCAATTTAATTTAATCCATCCATCCATCTGGTTTACTTAACTTCACACATCATGAAGACCCTGGAGAGACTCATCCTGGACTAGCTCCAGCCACTGGTCAGCCCCCTAAATGGACCCCCTCCAGTTTGCCTTCCAGCCCCAACTTGTAGTTGAGGATGTTATTATCTACCTGCTCAACTGTGTCTACAATCACCCAGACGAGCCACTGTGCACTGTGAGGGTCATGTTTTTTGACTTCTCCAGTGCATTCAACACCATCAGGCTGTCCCTACTGGGTGAGAAGGTGACAGTGATGCAGGTGGATGCCTCCCTTGTAGCCTGGATTTTTGACTACCTGACTGGCAGACAACAGTGTGTGCATCTGAAGCACGTTGTCAGTGTTCAGCAACACCGGAGCCCCGTAGGGGACCATGTTCTCTCCATTTTTCTTCACCCTCTACACCTCAGAGTTTAGTTGCTGCACAGAGACGTGCCACATTCAGAAGTTTTCTGATGACACCGCAGTGGTGGGGTGTAGCAGAGAGGGTGATGAAGATGAGTACAGGACTGTAGTGAGCAACTTTGTCACATGGTACGAACAGAATCATCTGCAGCTTAATGTGACGAAGACTAAAGAACTGGTTGTGGACATAAGAATCAAAACACCAGTGACCACTCTTTCCATCCATGGGGTCCGTGTGGAGATGGTGGAGGACTACAAATACCTCAGAGTTCACATTAACAATAAACTGGACTTCATTAAACAAACAGAAGCAATGTACAACAAGGGCCAGATGTCTCTATTTTCTGAGACAATGCAGGTCCTTAAATATCTGCCAGATGACGCTCAGGATGTTTTATGAGTCTGTGGTAGCCAGCGCTATCCTCTATCACATCCTCTTCATAACGTGCTGAACAGGCACAGGAGCACGTTCAGCAGCAGCCTTATTTCGTCATGATGCACCACAGAACGCCACAGGAAATCATTCCTACCTATGGCAGTCACACTCTATAATTCCTTCCTTTGACACCTTGACCAGTTTCTTTTACCTTTACATCTTGCATAAATTGTATATAGTGCTTCACTTTGAGTTATTTATGTTAGATATTGCAATTTATAGAGACATGTTTATTTATTTTAGTCTTCATTTTCTGCCTTTCAAATTTATACTTATTTATCTATAACTGAGCATCTATAACACAATGCAATTTTCCCCCTGGGATTAATAAAGTATTCTGATTCTAAAGTAAATATACTCTATGTACAGCACTGATGTTTGGCAGCAACACTCTCACCTTTCTACCCCATTCATGTGAATGGAGCTGTTGCAAGTGTATTTTACTCTTTATAGGACTTTTTGCAAAGGCAGAGTTTGGATAAACCCAAAACACAGAAAGTACATTTATGTACTTTTCTGTACTCTCAATAAAGCCCATACTGTATCATAATACTTTAGGATTTAGATGACAAGTTTTTTCCACTCTAACATTTGTCTATTTAGTTTAAAGCCACTGCTAGCAGCCTGATGGTAAATAGGAGAAAACAGACAGCCTGGCTTTGTTCAAAGGTACCAAAATATACCCAACAACATTTCTTAAACTCACTAATTAAAAAATTGCCAACTGACAAGAAATAATCCCCCACACAAGCCATATAACAGTCAACTGTCATTTTTTCACCTTTAGTTATTTCCACAGATTAAGCAGCTTGCTTGCTGTTAACACCAGCTGCCACTCTTCATGCAAACCTAAGTTGGTTGCAAGCAGCAGGCAGCAGCTTCATGTTCTCATCTCTGCAAAAGCTTTTTTAAATGTTTTAATTGACTTTGCCATTTGGCTTGACAGGCTCAAGCATTCCCAAATTGTGCACTACACTGACTTTGACTTGCTAGGACATGCCTGGGGATAAGTATTATGCCAGATGACACATAAATTTGTCTATATGAAATTACCAAAATGCAATCAAACCATAAATTATGTTGCCTTCATGCATTAATTGACCATATGATGCATGAAGAACCACACACATTATTCTCAGTGTAAATTTGTGTGTGTAAATGTAGCTCTGTAGTGGAAACCAGGTTGCCTCCAGAGACATTAGAAGAGTTTGGGTGGAGATGAGATTTGACTGTTACTGAGTGCATTTAGAGCTGCTCTGCCACAAATCTAATTCCTAAATAGAAGGACGGGCCAACCCTCAGACCAAATCTCTCATTCTTCTCTCTCTCCCTCATCCCCTCACCCCTCTCTTGGCTCCGTTTCCTCCAGCCTAACCAGTCTCCAGGGGATTTTTTTCCCTCTCTGTTTTTCACACAACCCATTTCATTCCTCTGACCTTTCATTCTTTCACTCCCTCCACCTCTACCCTGTCTGCTCTGTCATGCTGTTCTGTGCTGCATTTGATGTTTACTGTGATTCTCTTAAACCAAAGCTGTTGGATATTCCCACTCTTGAAATAAGGGCTGGTAAATTGCTCAATTTAAAGTCATTATTTACCACCATCATCGCTCAGGAAGGCTCCTTTCGGGGAGGGAGGGATCCTGCCCCATCTGCTGATTGGTTTGGGGAACTCACGGTCTGTAGTCCGGGTCTCCTCATTGTACCGCCAGTACCTGGACAAAGACAGTAAGATGTATTAAGATATCTTCTCATGGTGTAAAACCTTTATGCTGCATGTATCTGAATTATACCTGTCTCCTGAGAAGAAGTATGTGTGTCCATTTGGCTCCCACCAGATAGCTGTGTCAATCCCGTGTGGAGGAACTCCTTTTCCATACTGATGTAAGGGCTGTGGGTACCCTGGCATTACATCAGCCTCCCTGAACACCCAGTATCTATCATCTGTAGGGACAGAAGGAGGAAATTATTTTTCTAAAGCCACACAACCTTCCTGCACAGGTCTTGTTTGTGACCTCACCAACAGAGGGAAAATAAGAAACAAATGTAAAGAGGAAGAAATGAAAGGGAGGAAGATTAAAGAAGAAAACTTCATGGTCAGCACACATGGTATATATCAGAAGGTTTATTCACTCCAGAAGAAAAGCAGAAAAGACAGGCAAGGTAGAAATGGCATGCATAACTCACATTTTCCAAGATTTCCATATGTGAATGCTAATTTCTCTCCTAATCCTAACCTTTGAACACAGTTGCAGCCACTTTCCATTTTTACTGCCAGGCTGCACTGCACTCCAATACAACATATTGTACTGAACTGTAACAGGTAAGTTTCAGCTAACCTGTGTGGATTTGTTTTAAAAAGATGACCTAGTGTAATTATTGTGGCTTCACATGGAGAAAATTTCAGTAGGTTCTGAAGCATAAACTATCCACAAATCTTCTGAGAATATGCAAAAACTTCCTTCCTTTGCCTGTAAGTCTTAAATCTCCCATATGACAATGAAACAACAGCAGAAATAAACTCAACGCACCCTTACATAGTGGTTGATGAGTGGAAATATGTGATCAGAAGCTGCAGAAATTGTGAAAATGCATGACAGATCACCATAAGGCTTCACTGTAAAAGTCAAAGCACCACAGCTGTTCACATCTGGGGCAGTGGAGTCAAAGAAGGCTGACGCAATCCTACACCTCTTTCATGAGGCCTTTTGGGGCTCAGTTGGAGTGGAGAGGTATGGGGCCAATAACAGCTGCCACGCTGCACAGGCCTTGTTCAAAACACCCAATGAACTCATAAATGCACATTAACACAAACTCAACGCTTTCCCTCCCCATCTGCAGCCAAATAGTTCCAATGTTTAAACAGTGGCTTATTCTTTTAAGGGGAATTATTTATTTTTCGTAGTGATTTAAACATTTCTTTGTGTGTCTGTATATATCAAATATGCAGAGATGAACCTGTGGTTGAAATATTTATCTGCTCATCAAGTTGTGTGGGGGAAAAAAGCAGAGTTTACAAGGCAACTTTTTGTGCTTATTTTGTGTTTGCAGGAGAGAGGGAAAGCAAAAAAAGGAAACTAATAGAGTGTCGTGTCAAGTAGGGAGCCAAACTATAAAAAATATCCAATGTGGTCTTCCAGGAAGGTGTTGAAATAACACATCACTTACTCCACTCAGCATGTGGGCACCTTTGTTAGAAAAGAGACAGATTTTATTTGTCATAAACAGCGCTGGCATACCTTTGAAAAAGACAAATTTGCCATCATGACGTTCATAGGCTGCGTCAATGTCACTGGGGAGACCAATCCAGAAGACGGATATCGGCATGGGGTAGCTATCAAGGACACGGTTCCTCCGCACCCGCCAGAACCAGCGACCCTGCAAAAGCAAGCAAAATAATGATGTATCTATTTCTTCAGTATTATTTACTTCCACTTGCCTGACTTGACTGCTGTGGCTCTGAGCAAGGTACTGTTTGTTTACCTTGAAGACAAACATCTCCCCCCTCAGCATGGTCACTGTATCAAAGTCTCCATCACAGATGTTTGGGGGCTGATTGTCTGGCAACTTGGGAGGCGGAGGAGGAGCAGGGGTCCTGGGAGGAGGCGGAGGACGGGGGATATCTCGTTTTGGGGTGACAGGTTCTGGCTCAGGCTGGGGCCGGGTGGGAGAGGAGGTAGGAAGAGTAAGAGGGGAGGTAGGACTGGGGCTTGTTTCTGGTTGGGCTGGAGGATCCAGGTCATCGTCAGTTGGGTCTGGTGGGGCAACAGTTGGAGAATAAGAGGTGGGCTCATCTTCTGGGAGAGAAGGGGAGGTGGAGGAGTCAACGCTGGGGTCATCATCAGGGGCAGGCGGAGAAGTAGGTAAAGCATCAGTGATGAGGGGAGGCCCTGAGAATAAAGAAGGGAGGAAAAAGGAAAGGCTCCAGTCTGTCTGTGTGGCATTAGACATTAATATTTTCTTTTATTGTCTCCCTCTTGAACTTAATATCCTTCAGCAAAAGGAATGTAATTTTCCATTTTGTGCCGCAGCTTTAACTCACTGTCATTGTGCTGCTGCTCTTTGGAAAAAGAGCAGCAGCACAGAGCTGCTGGTTGCTAAGAGAGGAAAACACACAGATAAAGTCAGTTATGTAACACATACCAGCTGATGGGCTTAAAGATGTATTGAGTTGCACTGGGCTAAAAGCACAGCTAGAAATATATCAAAGTCAATGCTGGCCAGTTACAGGACGTGAAGAAGCTCAACAATTACAGCAGTCATGGTAATAAAGCCTTTGTTTACTAGAATCTGTATTTTGCAACAAGGCCTTAGTGTTGCCAAAGGAGCACTTGAGGCATCATTGCACAAGGCGATATTCAGATAATTTTTTGTGATCACTTAATTTGTTCATTTTTCAATGAGTGTAAATAGTTTTTAGTTACTTGCACAAATCTGTGTTTAATGCATCATTTTATGTTACTTAAACACACACAATCTTCCTTTAGACTCAATTTTATTTATATGCATTAGAAAGCGAGCATTTATAAATGACTGCAGTTGGCTATTTTAAACACAGGAAAACAGGATTCATGCCAGATGTCCCCAGTAGGTGTGTGTCTATGTCTCCACACAAAGAAAGGAAAAAGCCACTCCAAAGGGGCAGGCAGTTCTACTGATGTGACAATTTTTTTGCCCCAAAAGAAAATACAGTCCAAACACAGATAACAAAGTCGATCAATTTTATGAAGCTTTAAGGCAGCATTAATTAATGGCCCATCTGGGAAAAAGCTGGGAGCACAGCACTGACTATCTCCTGATTTACACAAGTATGAGATCATGAGCAGCAGTACTAATTATTTTGGTCATGTGACTGTCCATCTAGAAAGCACATGGAAAAAAACTCTCTTTTGGCTGCTAATGTTCAACTACATTTCAAGTTTTCTATTGTTTGGTGCTCTGAAGGTAAATGGCAGCCTACTGTAGCTGAAAAACTGGCTGATGCGAGGGGGTGAGTGAAGCATACAGTAAATCTGTGGTATGTAAAACTAAAACAATAAGCTGAACAAAGCTAAAATCCACCATAGAGCTGAGATGAACCATGCTGAAACAAGCTTTTACATAAAAATACTGATTAATGCAACTTTCAACTGATATCCCCTGAGTTTTTATTATTCTGTTCTTTTTATCTTTTAAAATGCTTTGTTTATGTCAGCACTTCATGGACAATGCCAAATGTGAGCAGGACAAAACAGCAAAGAAAAGGATGAAAAGCGGAGCCGTGAACCTTGTGGAAAATCCTTGTTTTTACCTAAAGCCAAAAAAATGCAGCCATTAAGCGTGAATGATGTCTGCAAAGAAAACAGGTTTGCAGTTTAACAGACAACTGTTCCGGCCTAAACTCACAGCTCAAATAAGTGTCCCTGCTGAGCACATACATGCTGATATACACACAAACGTCATGTGTTAATTAACAATGGCATCTATTCATTCAGTAAAAGATAAGCTCATCGTAGTGGCATGCATGAAATGCTGTTCTGAAAGAGCTCCACTTCAGTATGTACATCTACTACAGATACTCTCATTCTAAATTGTTCTTTATAAGATTTCTTGTATTTCTCTAAGCGGACCCAGATGTGATACAAGTCTGACATACCATCAATACACAACTGACATTTTGCACTTTAATCATGCAGCTCAGAATATGAAAATAAAAGATCAGAAAAATTGAGTTCAGTCCGTCCTCTGCACTCTGTCCTCAGGCAGGGTGACCCCATTTAAGTGTCCTGACAGTACGACAGCTGGAAGACAATAAAGGTTCTTAAAAGTGGGAGGTGAGCTCAAAAGCCTGAAAGGGCTTTCATTGTTAGGGTAGGACAGATTTTGAATATTTATCATTTAACACAAAACTGAATTATGGACATTAGCTTTTTAAAAACAAATGAGGAAAATGCAATAAAATTAAATATGGACTGACATTTATATAATGCTTTTCTAGTCTTAACTGAATACTCAAAGCACTTCAGACCACATTCACAGAGTGCTCTATTTTAAATACTAAGCTTTTAACCTACCTTACACCCAAGGCCAATTTAGAATCACTAATCAACATATCATGCATGTCTTTGGACTGTGGAAGGAACCCAGAGTACTCAGAGGAAACCTACACAGACACAATAAGAACAAACCCAAACGGGGTTTGAACCAGGAACCTAATTGCTGGGAGGTTACGTTGCTAACCACTACACCACCATGCCACCCAAATACAAGTACATGAATGTGGGACAAAAATGTTCTTCAGCAAGCATCAGTAATATGTATCTGAAGAGTACCACACACTTTACTAGTCTACAAGGATTTGTACATGAGGATAATGAGCATAATTTCAGTTTCCACTATTTGGTTTACACTTTGGCTTTTTGACATCATATCTTTGGCATTCACAGATGAAGAAGGGACAGATGTCTTTGGAACATGTCATGTGAAAGAGGTGTTCCAAAGACTCCGGTAGTACACTGTAATTAGTCCAGATTCTACTGGTACACTGTAATGCTGAATACTTCAAAAATGAGCAGGTTTATTAGAGCAGTATATGCTTCTCACCGTATAGGTACTGTATGCCTTTGATGTCATCCTCGTGGAGTGTGAAGTTTTGGGTGTGAACCCATTGATAGAAAGGAGCCATCGTGGCGCTGGGGTTATCTGAATGCTCAAGACCCAGAGCATGACCAAGCTCATGGACCGCAACTAGGAAGAGGTCGATACCTAAAAGAAAATTGAGACACACATAGCATTATATTATCCATTTATACATCCATTTTTTCTGCTTAATCAATTCCGAGTAACAGGAGGGGCTGGGGCCTATTGCAGCAGTCATAGGGCAGGAACAGGGTATACCCTGGATAGGTCACCGGTCTATCACATGGCAAACACAGAAAGAGACAACCAGTCACACCGATTGTCAATTTAGAATTACCAGTTAACCTAAGATGCATGTCTTTGGACTGCGTTAGGCAACAGTGCTAACCACTGCCCATCAGGCCAACCACATTATATTATTTGTTTTAAATGTACACCAGAAAAATACACATCCCTTGTTGTCAGTGTGACTGCAAATGAACAACAAAGGCACTTTAAATACTGAATTTGAACTGAATATTGTTAACACAGCCAAAACTGAAGAAAACATCAAAATTAACCTAACATTGGTAACATTTTATTCGCATGCCATTAAAATAAGCTAGTTAAACAAAAATAAAATCTAAAAAAAAAATTTGTTATGTACTAAGTGAACCTTTCACTCTGACTCCCAGCTAATAACAAAAGGTGCCACCAAAGAAAACCAGTCGTTGGTCAAAGTTAAATGTTCATAGGTTCTTGTCTTGCACAAACAAACCCACTGACCTTTTGGGTTTTGGTTTTCCAGTGTCCAAGGCTCATCTGCATCAAAGTGTGTATCCCCGCCTATTCCTGGTCCGGGATAGTAAGCGTGGGCCAGCGACCCACCCTCACCATCAAACAGTGACATATCACCATGGAAACCGGAGGCAAACAGCAGCAGGATGTCAGCGAGCATTGCCTGGCTGCCACTGATGTTATTTTCAGGCGGTACCTCCTCAAAGGTGAGCGGTGTGACCTGTCTCCACACATCAAAGGCTTTTCGGATTGCATTGTACGTCTGCTCCGCTCCCAGAGAGGAGGGGATGTGTTGGTTCATTATACTGAAGTCAGAAGGAAAATCATGTGAGAGCTGCTCTGTCCAACATTCTGACTGATTCTAGCTTTATTTCTTTAATTAAATGCCAGAAACCTGTATGTGATGTGGTCTTTATTCCACTGCTGCCCAGTGAGAGCATAGCGCTTCTTCCTCACTCCGTCAGCCAGCTCATCTGCGTTTTTGTCAGGGAGGCCACAGCGAGGCCGTCGCATAGCACTACACACACACACACACACACCAGTAAGCTTTAAAAAAAGAACACTGAATTTTCTCAATTCTACCAAAAGTTGAGGAATTTTAGTTTTCTCAAATCTATCAGCCAAACTTTTCTGCATTAACAGATATGCTGCAAGGACAAAAGTATTGGATCACCTACACATTACACCTACAGGAGCTTTTATGCCATCCCATTCTAAATCTGCAGGTATTAGTATGGAGTTGGTCACCTCTATGCAGCTATAACAGCTTCTACCCTTCGGGGCAGGCTTTCTACAAAATTTTGCCTGTGTGTCTGTAGGAACTTTTGCCCATTCATCCAGAAGAGCATGTGTGAGTTCAGACACTGATGTTGGAGGATAGGACATGGTTCACAATCTCCATTCTGGTTCATCACAAAGCTGTTGGATGGGGTTGAGGTCAGGACTCTGTGTTGGCCAATCAAGTTCATTTACACCAAATTCATCCAACCATGCTTTTATAGATTGTGCTATATACCCTGGGGCGCAGTCATGCTGGAACAGAAAAGGGCCTTCTCCAAACTGTTCTCACAAAGTAGAAAGCATAAAATTGTCTAAAATGTCTTGGTAAGGTGAAGCATTAATATTTACCTTTCCTGGAACTAAGGGACCCAGGCCAGCACCCCCCCCCAAAAAAACCAATCCCATAGCACTGCCGTTTTAAAGTCGGTACAGTGTAGTCAGACAGGTAACTTTCTACAGGCATTCACCAATCCTAGACTTGTCTATCAGTTTACTAGACAGAGAAGCGTGAGTTCTGACTCCACAGAATATATTTCCACTGCTCCAGAGTCCAGTAACAATGGACTTTACACCACCCCATCTGATGCTTGGTATTGTGCTTAATGATGCAAGGCTTGCCTGTAGTTGTTCAGACATGGAAACTCATGCAATGTAGCTCCTAGTGCACTGTTTCTGTGCTGATGTTAATGCCAGAAAAGGTTTGGAATTCTGAAGTTACTGACTCAGCAGACCTTCAGTGACTTTCACGCACCACACACCTTAGCACTCAGTGACCCCGCACTGTAACTTTAGCAGTCTGAAAATTCATGGCTACGTTGCTGTGGTTCAAAAATGCTTCCACTTTGCAATTATACCACTTACAGATCATCTCAGAATATTTTGGAGGGAAGAAATTTCACCAACTGACTCAATGCAATGGTGGCATCCTAATATAGTACAGTGTTAAAATTTAGTGAGCTCTTTAGAATGACCCATTCTTTCACAAATGTTTGCAAAGGCAGACTGTGGTCTGGTGCCTAGGTGCCTGACTGTGGCCAAATACCTTTATCCATATAGTGCATTCTTTACCATGCTGCTTTAACCCACATTATATAGCAAAGAAGAAAGTTTTAGATTTCGAACATTTAGATTTCAACATGTATTAGGTAACAAAGCTTTCACGTGTTTTCACATGAACTCGGACAGATCATTCAGCATCTGGATTAGTTTTTACCAAACTGAGACCACATTAGTCTGTCTTTTTGGCATCTAATGACCATAAACCAACTCAGTCTGATGAAACATCAGTTCATCTTATTGAGAAATGCCCTTGTTCCTCCCATTATTTTTTAAGCACAGCAAGTCTGGCTTCATTCAAAGGTAACAGAATTTTGCTGCCTTCGTTTCCAGCCTTTATGCCAAGCTAAGCTAAAAGGCAAATATTTGCAGCTTTATATCTACCGTGCAGACATGAGGATGAGTGGGATCAGTCTCCTCAGCTTACACTTGACAAGAATACCACAAAGCACATCATATTTAACCCAAAATGCTGTACTGCTCCTTTAAAATGTATCTGTGTAATGTGCAGGAGAATGAAGCCTTTTCCTCCTGAGACCTGAGCTCTTGTTTGGGATGAATAGGATGCAAGAGGTCTATGCAGAGCAGAATAAAATATTAAGTGCAGAAGAAAGAAATACAGTGTTTCCATACGAGGATGCAGGGTCTCAGGTGGTTAAACAATGAGCTGCCACAGTTGAATGTAAGGATATGACACAAGAGCCTGACCTGCCTCATTAGTAAAGTGGTGACATAAACAAAACATTAAACCATAAAAAAATTATTAAATGCTGCCACTATTTCAGTAGCCAAGAATATGCAATAAGAACAAATTATTATGGAAATATTATATTTTGAGGAAAAGCCAGTGATCAGAAACCAACTGCTCTGTGATATTAGGTTGCAGTTGGAAGTGAGGTTTGTTGTTCTGCCTGCATTCTCAAATGACTAACAGAAACATGGCTATCTTTATTGTTCAATATTACACATAACTAAGGAGCTTACGCAACAGTAGCAGGGTCCATCTCCCCAGTCACCTCCAGTCCGTAGAAGCGTTGCATGTCACTGATGGCTTTGGACATTATCTGAGCTGACTGCATGGTGGACATCTGCCTGCTGGCCTGAGACAGGTAGCCAAACTGACGAAGCCATGCCTGTGTGTCAAAATGGGAAAAGTCAGACATGCTTAATTTAGCCAGAAAAAAAAGGTTAAAATGTGTCTGATTTTGTGTGTCAGGAATGCATAGTGTATACATGAGTGTGACGGCCTCAGCTGTTGGGAGATCAGCACTGTTATGCTAATGACCGGAGGGAGCATCCCAGAGGTTAGAAGAAAAGAGAAAGTAAAAACATAAACCAGATGGCTTGCATCAACATTACAGCATTCCTGCGCTTTTATTCCTGCACTGACAGCCAAGATGAGGAGAGGCTAGAAACAGGAAAACTCAAAGGTTACTGACATTAAATAAATTCTATGTCAGTCCACCAGCTAGATGCATAGCTCTGCATGTGTGCCTGACAGCCTGGTGGCACATGTGAATTTTTTCTCTTTGTTTCGTGTTTGCTGACACTGAAATTGAGTGCGCATAGCCACGTAGTCACACAACAGGATGATGGCTCCAGAGGGGGAAAAAAAATCCTTTGTCAGGCATTAAGATGTGCCCTTTAAGAAGCCCCGGCAGCAGAGCACGAAAACACCACTGGAGATCATCTCACAACACTGAACTCGCACTTTCATGCATGCTCACTATGAACACTGGCCAAAGGCAAAACACAAACATGCCACACAACTTCATGCATGCACACACCAAGGAGAAAAATCCTTAGGGGCCATTTTTTTCATAGTAGAACAAGTCTTAGCCAATCAAATGCCAAAATAGGTTTATTCACAAAAGTGCCTCAAGTAAAACCCTTTCAAGTTATGAAGTCAGGCTTTCCAAATCACAACAGAATATAAACTTTCCTACATCAGTGGAATTGAATTAAAACAGTAAAGTAAAGCTTAAAAATAGTGTAGTATTGCCTGTGTCTGGTGTTTACCTGTGCATTTGTCAGCATTTCTGTTACTTGCATCCACAATTACTTCTGAGGTCTTTTGTCATTTGCGGTTATTTCATATAATTACACAGTATATAGTTGATTAACAGTCTATACACATGTCAGAGTCATCTACAGCTTAATCTCTTAAGGCCTGAGCTCTTTTTGGGATGCACTGGATGCAACAGGTCTGTGTCGAGCAGAATGACGTAAAAGGTGCAGAAAAGCCAAGTGCAATGTCTTCATATGAGGATGAGGCGGTTAAGGTATGTGATGCTTGAGTTTCACCTAAAGAATCTTGCTTGCATACTTCTTTAAAGTATAAAAACATAATGATTAAAACTTGCATGTTCACATTACACTGTGCAAAGATGCTTCATAAGTAAAGTCAGAATTGTTCACAATTACACCAACATGACCACACACTCCAAATACGATTTGTGTGCTCATCGCAGTATTACAGTGCAACCAGCAGCAGACAGATGTCTGTCACATCTGCAGCATTGTTATTTGCAAAGAGGCCAAAAGGTCAAATGACCTCCCCCTAGAGGAACAGCCCACCTGATGATGTAGGATTCAGCCAGATAACATCTTTCATATCTCATGCTTGTCAAGTCACAGCTGCTTGAATATAATAAAAGAGCATTGTGGCAGTCTACAGTGTCAGCCCATTCTGTACAAAGACTTCACTGACCTCGGCACTGAAGCCTTCTTCCTCTGGGACATCTGGCACCGAGCTGCACAAGATCAGCGAGAATAAAGACGCGGATGTGAAGATGCGAGTCCAGGTTTGATGGGATGCCATCTTTCCCTGTGATCTGCTGCCTGTGGCTCCCAGATGGGCGCACAGACTTGTGGAGTGATGAGGACGAAGGTGACAAATACCAAACCAAAGCAGCTTCCTCTGAAAAGCAGATGCGTACAGGGCAGGGGGAAAACAGCTGCAGGGTTTCGCTGGCTTCCTTTTACATTTAATAAAACTCTGACGGTTAGTGATCTATCTGGCCATTATTGTTAAGCTGAAAAACTTCAACTTTAAAAAAAGAAAAGGCTACAAAGTAAAGCAGAAATCCAAGCGCCGAGTCAAATCAAAGCGGTTTCACTCCATTCTCGGTCGCAGGCGGTTTGATCTTATGTGGGACAGCTGCCTCACGGAGCATCCAACCGTCCTTTAAAGCGGCCAAATGAAGAAGTCCTCGCCCCTTTCTGACGGTCACAGTGGCCGATCAGCACCAGAGAAATCCGCCTGCGAGTCTCTTCCAACAACAAGCTCAAAGTGTCCGACTCCGAGCCCAGGCCAGCGCACGGAAAGCGCAAGTCAGATGCTTGTTGACCACTTTCTAAATTATACTTCAAAACCCCGCAAAAATAAACCTGAACTTCTGTGAAACGTTAATAATTCTCCACTTTCTTTGTGTGCAGAAATCGACCTCCTTGCGTCTTAACAACCAAAGATTGTTGAGCCCATCATCAGATGTATCTGTGATAAAATATGTCAGTGACTTCCTATGAAGACCTCCCCCTTTTGTGCATTCAATAAACCTGACCCACAGCCAAAGGCCAGATAAGGGTCAGCCTGCCATCTACTGATTTAAACGGAACACTACAGCTGCTCCGTGTGACTAGAAAAGCAGAGATGTCTTGGGCCACCTGCACATAGACGTTAATATGGAGTTGGACCCACCTTTGCAGCTATAACAGCTTCCACTCTTCTAAGAAGGTTTTTCTTGGAGTGTGTCTGTGGGAATTTTAGCCCAGTAATCAAGAGCATCAACACTGAGGGCTCTTCCAGCTCATCCCAAAGGTGTTGGATGGGGTTGAGGTCAGGGCTCTGTGCAGGGGAGTCATTTTTCCCCACATTAAACTCATCCTTCAGCTGCTCCCTTGTGTTCTCACCAAGGGGTCGCCACAGCGGATTAATCCACATTGATAATTTGGCAGAGTTTTATGCCAGATGCCCTTGCTGACACAACCGTCCATGGTGAGAAGGGGCATGCACGGCTAGGTGCTTGATTTTGTACACTTGGGACAACGAGACTGACTAAAACACCCAAATTCAGTGATAAAGCGATATGGGCCAATACTTCTGTCCACAGAGCATGTCTTCTAGCCATTTATTTAGAAGAAATATTAAGTGTTATTTTAAGTTTGATGCCCAACTGGATTTTTGCTTTATGTGATTAAGGGTAAAGGTTGCCAGTTCGTTGTAACTTCTCTAGCCATTTTTTTGGGGTCAGTTTACAACCATTGTCTGCTGTGACATTTGCAATGGATCTTTTGGCTGCTTCCATTAGGGGTCACCACAGCAGATCATCTGCCTCCATCTACCCCTATCCCTTGCGTCCTCTTCTGTCACACCAACCCTCTGTGTGTCCTGCTTCACTACATCCATTAACCTTCTCTGTGGTCACTTTTCTCCTGGCTGGTAGCTCCATCTTCAGCGTCCTTTGTCCAATATATCCACCATCTCTCCTCTGCACATGTCCAAACCATCTCAACGTTGCTGCTCTGACTTTATATCCAAACGACTCAGCCTGACCTGTTCCTTGGATGTACATTTCTTATCCTGTCTCAACTCCTCCCTGAATTCTGAATTAGTCTTCTTTCAACTCGTTGGTTCTGCTTTCACTCGCTTCCTCTTCTTGCTTTCCAAAGTCATCCTACAGACCACCATCTGATGTTGCCTAGGTACATTCCCCCGACACCACCTTGTAGTCTCCTCTTTCAGATATAGGCCACCGTCCTATACTCATAGGTCACTGCAGGATCCTCTCTCTTCTTGAAATGTGTTCACCACAGCCATTTCCATCCTTTTTACAAAATCCGCTACCATCTCTACCATTTATTTATATTTCTTACCTCTCAAATTTATATATGACTGAGCATCTGTAACAACATACAATTTCCACCGGGATTAGAGTATTCTGATCTGTCCCTCCACATTCCTCTCTTTAACACCAAATCTACCCAACACCTCCTCATCCCCTCTGATCCCACATGCCTATTCAAGTCTGCTCTAATCACCACTCTCTACCACTTCATCCAACTTACTCCAGAATTCCTCTCCCTCTGACATACAACTTGTGGGGGATATGCACTAACAACATTCAGCATCACACCTTTGATTTCCAGCTTCAAACTCATAATTCTGTCTGACACTCTCCTGTGGTAGAATAGTCTGAAACCACCTCCAGTGATCCTGGCTTTGCTTCCCTTCCTTCTCTCCCTGTCAGCCAGCTTTCTCCTTTTACCAGTCAGTTCCTATTCTCACCTCAACCCTCATGCCTTTCTGTCTCTCCTCTTTTGTCTTTGGAATGATGATAAAAAGACAGGGAGGAGAATTTTTTTTTTAGATTTTTAAACTTTTATTTTTGCTGCCAACAGCAGCAGCATTGTTGTCAGTGCTCCTCCATTTTTGTTAGCCTCTTTCTGCCAGCCTTGGCCACAGTGATAAGAATGATGAGGAAGAAGCCGAGAGTCCACACAGCCACTATAGGCAGCACCACCGTCATCAGTATACCTGAGACAGAAGAATGACAGCATGGTAGTATCCATATCAAATAGACTGGGCTTCCAGTAAGCTTTACAATGAAAGCAAGTAACTGAACATTTATCAGAGGCAAGTCCCTGCTTCCTGCTCCCATATAGTCAAAGTATAAAAAAATGATACAGAAATGGAACTTACTAGATTGAGGTCTGTCAGGTACTTCAATCCTGATTGGTCCATATGAGAGGAGACCCTGGCTAGGATCTGCTCGCACTGCTTCTCTCTTACTGACTGAGTTACAGTTCTGCAAAGAAAATCTAATTTATTGAGCCTGTACAAGTGCTATAAAATGCTATAATTCCTTTTGTCTGTACATACAAACTGTTCTCACAAAGATATGCTTTTTTAACTAAACGAGACCCTATTCTTTACGCTGCCAAATAAAACCGTAAAGACAGAACTCACAGGAATGCAGGACTCATGGTCGTCTGGTTCACACAGCTGTACGGTGCAGTGCAGATAGAGGTCATGAGGATCTGCTGTGAAGCGAAACATGTCGAAGCTGTAGTGGATGGCGGAGTTTTTCCCATTACGTCCAGTCTGTCCTTCAGTCACATTAAGGAAGGAAACAGTTTGGTCTTTTACACACCTGGGTTGAAAGTAGGAAAAGGGATAGAATGTTAGGAGTTAATGTTACAAACCAAGACCAGCTCTCAGTATGAAGAGAAGTCCTGACCCATTCTGAAGCAGAAAGTGAACAGATCCCTCTGTAGAGTTTGGCTGGGGAAACTGTGTGGCCCAACACTCATTTATTTGAAGCAGGAAGAAATCTGTAGGCTCCGTCACCATCACCTCTACATAAACCTATAGACAACACAAAATGTTAAACACGCTTTAGTATTTGGTTGAAGTTTTCTTAAGCAATCCAAGCTGATTGTTAGGATAAATATCAGAATTTCCATTATAATTTGATTACTCGAAGGTGGAGAAAGGATTGACTTGCTAATTATAGTTGAAGCAACATCAATGCAAAAGTTGAAGCCATGATCAGCATTTATAACCTTAGCTGGGAACTAATCTCACTCAGCATAAACTAGGGTAGAAGTTTCAAGCCTTTAAGCCCCATTTCATGCATTCCTGATGGTTTACTGGCATAATTACACTTTACAGTGTGTGCCTTAGTGCCTCCACTCTTATCGATGTTAAACATTAGAGCCCAAGTGTTCAAAGCAGTGGTTCTCAAACTGTGGAATGGGCTCCACTGTTGGGCAAAAGAGCCACGGCAGGCAAAGAGCCAATGACCAGGGGAAAAATATAGAATGAAAGATTCAGCTTGAATTATTTGTTACTGACTGATAAAAATTGTAGAATGTGAGTGATGAATGTTTTGGTGCATGCCAGAAAAAAGTTTGAGGAGCACTGCACAACAGTAAATTGGAAAAAGTTGCCTGGTTTGACAAGTCTTGATTTCTACTGTGACATTTGGATAGTAGGGTCAGAATTTGGCATAAATAACGTGAAAGCATGGATCGATCGATCCCGCCTTGTATCAACAGTTCAGGTTGGCAGGGTAATAGTGCGAGGGACTTTTCTAGACACACTCTTGGTCCTTTCATACCAATTGCACACGATTTAAATGCCACAGCCTCCCTGAGTGTTGCTGACCATGACTGTAGTGCACCCATCTTCTGACAGCTGCTACAAGCAGGTTAATGCACCATGTCACAAAGTTCAAATCATCTCAGACTGGTTTTCTTAAACACAATGAGATCACGGTATTCAGATGGCCTTCATGGTCCCCAGTTCAAATCCAGTAGAGTACCTTTGGGATGTGGTGAGAGGAGATCTTTGCATTATGGACCAAAATCTCTGAAGAATATTTCCAGCACCTTGTTGAACTTATGCCATGAAAAAGTAAAGCACTTCTGAGGGCAAAAGGGATCCAATCCAGTACTAGCAAGCTGTATCTAATGAACTGGCCAATGGATGTACAGTCTCATTAGAGGGAAATGTCATTTTATTGTTCTACAGTCCTTTGTATAAAACAAAGACTGATTTTAGCACTAAACCTGTTGACCAGTTAGGAAAGTAAGCCTCCTAACCAGTTTTCAATTATGTTTTTATAGCAAAAAGAATGTAACAGTTTTAAGCCACAAGATAACTTTGGCTGAAGCAACTGTGTTGCTTTAAATCTGTATTTTATTCTCAAATTCTTTATATTTGGTCAAGATAAAAGCACCTTCATCTTGTGAGAAATATGTAGTTCTAACCCTGTCACATTTGTGCCATCTGTGTCCCTAATGCTTTTTATGTGACAACCTGGGCTGAGTGCACTGACAGACATCATTGTTTGATTGTAACTTGAAGCAAGATAATTTATCCAGTTTGTTAAACTTGCTTTGTATTATAGACACAGAAATTTTAACAATAACAAAAATCCAACCTGGTGTCAAAACCTCAACAGTCTCATCTGGTGACTGGTTAAATGTTAACCTACCTTTTCTCGGAGTTCAATGGTTGGAGCACTAGTGTAAGGTTTAGTGTAAGTGTGGTCTGTGTACAACATCATCCGTATCTTGGCTTCAAGTTCATCTACACGCATCACTGTCTCACTGCACATAAACAGAGGAAAAGACAGGTTGTTTAGTGGCTATGAATACATCTATCAATCCATTTTCTGCCACTTATCCTGGTTCAGGAGAAGCAAGACTAAGCTGAGACGCCCAGACATTCCTCTCTTCAGCCACCTCCTCCAGGAGGACGCCAAGGTATTCCCAAGTCAGCGTTTTCTGGGTCTGCCCTGTGGCCTCCTCCCAGTAGGAAATGGCAGATTTAACAGCACAGTTAAATGTGCTTTTAAATAATGCCATTTATAGAAAATCTAAATCTTATCACATAGATTTCAGTACCCAGTAAGGTACATTTCAGAGGTCCATCACTAGAACAGAAAAGATTTATTACAGCTCTTAGATGTAAAATGACTGAAAGAAATAAAATGGAGCACCAGCAGAGGAAAAGCTCTTCTGACACCTTTCCTCACCTGGAAAGGGGTAAAACTGGAAAAGGCAGGCTGACTCTTCTGACGTATGGATACATGCATGTGAAGTCCATCCTCATGAGTGGATCTCTGATGATGTTTCCAGTAACCTGAGGATCTGACAGTACACTCAGGGAGTATGAGATGTGAGTGAAGTTTTTCTGTAAGAAGAGAATAAAAGACATAAATACAGACTTATGATATTTGCCCTTTTCTAGGCTGATGTAGGTATTTAAAATAAATTCTGCTCTAATAGTACCTCAAGGGGCCATCCTCCACAGGCGAGGTAGTTCTGCTTGGAAATCCTGAAAATGTAGTACGGCACACCATCGATGTACTCTCTCTTAGCTCGACAAGATTTATTGGGCAAGTGAAGGGACTCCAGTGGCACATTATGATACTTGAAAAAATCTTCTATTGCTCTGATTGTTATAAAGTCTTTACCACACATAACCTTGATGTGTGCATCTGTAAGACGAAAAGTAATAGCTGAGACATATTTTTACATCTGTGTGACCTGTAGCACCAGCTTGTATTTGCATGTACAGCTATACCAGAGATGTCCATTTTGATAATTTGACAAATATGTGTTTCTCATATGGACAAAAGAAATGTTCACCATTTGAAGACAACTGAAATTTATGTACA
>VUQH01032179.1:35654-53250 GCA_015106775.1 Etroplus canarensis
ATTTATGTACAAAAATCTACTAAAAAAACAAAACCAAAAAAAAAAAGGCACCCCACTAATTTTACTGATATCAATAATGTCATTATTGCTCATTTCTCAGGCTTACATAAACACAAAATCAAGGCAAGGAGTTTGGGTCAAACACAACACAGGGAAATCCCTGCAGATCAACAGTTCCTGAAATGCACGCCTTTCTTTCCCATTCTGATGCTTGGTTTGAACTTCAGCAGGTCGCCTTGACCATGCCTAAATGCATTAAATGCAGCAATGTGATTGACTAAATATTTACGTTGATAAGCAGGTAAATTAGTATACCTAATGCAATGGCCAGGGAGTGCATATGGGTCACTGATATGATATGCACATTTGTGTGTCCCAGTGGATCGTAATTTATTCAATATTTAAATCTGTGTTTGTTTTGGCTCCTCTAAAGTTGGATGCCTGACCTAACCAGATGGTAACAGCACTACATTCTTCAGACACATACTCCACCCTTTGGTTTGCAGCTTTGTGGAGAGGGATTCATACTGCAGCAGCAGGACGATGAACCCAAGCACGCCCCAAGCTTTGTGATAACTGCCTGGAGAAGATCAAGAAACGCTGGCTGTCATGGACTGCAGTCCGCAGTCACCTGATGTGAAACCCACTAAACATTTATGCAGACTGGCAAATATTGCTGGGATAAGATCAAATGGGTAGTCACATTTTGCACAAACCTAGAGAGTCAAAGCAGCTCAAATTCATGACATTATTAAAGCAGTGGTGTGACAAGCTATTTTAGGTGGATATCACTCAACAATATGGAGAAACACAATCAAATCTGACCTCAGACTTTTGTATATTTATGCAAAGACATAATATTCATGTATGCAGTTTCTCCCCAATGTGGTGTTTCAATTAAGAGTTATTACAGTTTTGTATTTTCTAATTAACTTTTATTTTGCTTTGAGTTTTTGTTTTCAATTCACTTCAGTTTCAGTTAGTTTTCCAGTGGGTTTTCTCATTTCAGCTGAGTTTTATTAGTTTCAGTTTTCTTGATTATCTTAATAAGGATGGTATTTGTCAGGGGTCAGATTTAAGATGTTCAGATCAGAAAATACAATAAAACAACACTTTGTGAGGGCAGATGAGTCACAATCATGTAGACACCCTGAATCTCAATAAACAGATGCACCAAAGCTTCAGCAGACAGACTGACCAAATTTAACCCAACTGACAAAGACTAGAACTAAGGACATTTCCTGTACATTTTAGTTAGTTTTATAATCCCACAATGGCATTTTAGTTGTTTTTATTTTTATTTCAGTTAACTCAAATTATTTCTCTCAGGTAGTTTTAGTTTACTTGGTTTGAATGTCCAATTTAAACCCCTTATGGCACAGAATGAGCTTAACCCCTTCTAGCTCCAAATGCAATTTTGTGACAAACTAATGAGCAAATATAATGAAACAAAAGCAAGAATATACATTTTCAAAAGCTCCTACTTTTGTCACACTTGTCAGCATAATATCCAACAGCACACTTGCAGCTCCTCTGGTCTTTAGACAGGACACACGTTGTGCGGTCAGTGCAATGCTCCACGCTGCAGCTTCCTGAGGAAGACACAGTAAATAAGACTTAATAATTCCCCAAGCAAAAACACATCTGGCATTTCCCTGAAGTGAACCACTTACCCTCAACCTTGTTCAACTCCAGCGTGAACCCGAGGAGAAGCAGGAGGCCCACACACAGCTAAAGATGCAATATTTCCACTTTTATTCCCTTTTTTTAAGCTAGTAAGGACACATAATAGGTGCTACACAGACCGCCAGTCAGATTAGTCTATTTTTTTTTTTTAAATAATGAACGATAAAGCTTTGAATTTTTTTGTTCAAACCCACCTTCAAGCCGACGAGGCTCATCGCAGTAAAGATATACGTCAGTTTTGTTGCCGTATTTGCTTTTAAATCAGATGTTTTTCTCTGCAGCCGTCGCTTCTACACCTGCAATTAGCAACACCTGTTGGTGTTTGGTGCTGGAGGGCTTTTGGGCGGTTGAGGCGTTGTGTTTGGACCCGCAGAATAAATTCAGCTATATATAGTTAGCGTTGTTAGATGTTTTAATTTAATTACAACAAACTACAACAAATCAGCTGCGACGGTTTACTGCTTTACTGTGTTTCTCTTACATTTCATTGTTTAGCATAAATGTAGTCCAGATAATCAGTTATGTTTACATTTTTATTTAATCATTTCGCTTAAACACTGACGAAAGTACGAAAGAGAGGGAGAAGCATAAAGTCAGGCCCGATCCATCAGCTTTCAGGGCTTTTCTGTGTGTAGGTACAGTCTGTACTATGAGTAGAGGCTTCCACCAGATGTCGCTGTTGCCCGCCCAAAGGGGTTCAGTGCATTGTCCCTCCCCGTTACCTTTTATGTTGCCATGACTCAGGAGTTATAAACCTTGGTTGCCCCCTAAAAGTAGAAACTTCAAAGGCCACAGGAAAATCACTAAAAACTTTCATTCCATATTTTATACACCACTGGATTCAGACTAAAGGTGGGCTACTGAAGGTTTTAGAGTCAGCAGGTCAAAACAGTGTGGGGGTGGGGGGGTCCTCCATTATGGGTCTATGGTTGTTGGAAATATCAGTGGCTTCAGGGAAAGCCATAATTGGGTCAGTGAATTCCCTTCTGTTCCAACTCATCGTACCCTGAGGCTGGGGTCCATATTTTCAGACATAATCAGGGAGGCCTCTCTGCTTTCAGGGTGAGGAGGACCATCTGATTGATCAGAGCCGCAACTGAGGAGGCAGGTTCGCTGCAGGCCCTCTTTCTTCTTTAGGGCTGATTGTTCAACTTAAGAAAGGAAAATCATGCACTTCATTTTAATATTCAGATTTCCACTGAACCCAAGCCCGCTTTCGTCTTCTTCTTTTGGCTTGCTCTCATTACCGGTCACAACAGCAGATCATGTGTCTCCATTTCACCCTGTCCTTCTTCACCATATGCATTAAATTTCTTTTTGGTCTTCCTCTTTTCCTCTTGCCTGGCAGCTCCACCTTCAACATCCTTTGCCCAATATATCCATCATCCCTCCTTACCACACGTCCAAACCATCTCAGCCTTGCCTTCCTGATTTTGTCTCCAAACTGCTCAACCTGAGCTGCCCCTCTGATGTGTTCATTTCTTATCCCGACCATCCTGGTCACTCCCAGTGAAAATTTCAACATCTTCAACTCTGCCACCTCGAGCTTCGCCCAGTCTTTTTGTCAGTGTCCATTTCTCCAATTCATACATCATAGCAGGTTGTGTTCTTCATAGTGTAGTGGTTTACGCATTCACATTACAAGTGAAAGGTCCCTGGATCAATACCGGGGGGGGGGACACAAGCCCCTCTCACAATGGAGGGTTGAGTCAGGAAGGGGATCCAGTGTAAACCCTCTGCCAATTTAGCAATGTGGATTAATCTGCTGTGGCGACCCCCTTGGGGAGAAAACAAGGGAGCAGCCAAAGGTACATTTTTATACATGTTTAGTTTATTTCAGTCTTCAAAAAAAAAATAAAATAAAAACTAAATAATACAATCTGTCAGATTTAAATTAAAGACAATCATACATTATAGCAGATCTCACTACCGTCTTGTAAATCTTCCCTTTCACTCTTGCTGCTACCCTTCTGTCACAAATCACCCCTGACTCTTTGTCTCCACCCACTATACCCTGCCTGCTCTCTCATCTTCACCTCTCTTGTGCACAGTCACTTGCTATTGACCCCGCCCCAAGGACACTGTAATCCTAAAAGCCACCGAAGAACAAATCTCCTGAGCTGGAGAGCATGGCAGTGCTTCCATTAGCTTGTGATGCTATGATTTGTCACAGGGACCTTAAAACACAGCCCCAAGGAGCAGCTATTTAGCTCTTAAAAACTGGGATAAATCTGTTATTTGAAAGCAGGCAGACATGACTCATCAGTGAATCAAGAGCCACAAATGGAGACTGAAGTGGAGCGAGATGCTGAAACATAATTTCCCAACTACTGAGAAATGATGGCCAAAAATTCTAGTATTTTGTTCTTGGATGAAATCCTGTTAATATACAATATGCGATCATTTGTGAGTTTATCACTTTTAAAATGCTGCATAAAAAAAAGCATGTGGTGAGAGGACTCTTTGAGCCGATACACCCATCATTCTTTTACTGGGCTGCTACAGTCCCAAGCCAAGAGACAACAGAAAACATCTATAGAGGAAATAATGTTCTTTATTAAAGTACCAATGAGGCAAGTTTGTGCTTTACAGATTAAAGATGAGTTTATACAACGTGTCAGCATCACTGATATGTGAGTAAAGTGAATTGGAGTAAAATAATTAAAAAAGAAAGAAAAATGTGTCATGAATGGGTGGACAAGTTTTAAAATGATAATGGCAGGTTTAATTGACAAAAATAGTTTTTACATTGCAAACAACACACTAAACAAAGCCTTTAAATCACAAATTATACCTGTAGAACTTGTTTGTACTATACGATGGCCCTGAGTTATCTTAATTCTGATTCATTTGAGTTTGCTTGATGAACCAGTTTTTTCTCGCAGCCATCACAAAACCTCAGCAGGTCTTCGTCTCGTCGGCAGTGGTGCGGTGCCACCCTGGTGTTGTGAAATAGCCGGGTTATAAGAGGTGTCTGTCGTCGGCCTGATTCACAACACCAGCTGCAGCACACACACCTGAGAGGCAGGTCTTCTGCTGACAGCACTCACACACACACACAGGCATACATTTGATGTTAGAGGTGGTGTGAGGAACAACTCATTCACTGGAGATGTAGATAGATTGTACCACTAACTAAAACTTGAATGGCCAGTTGGTTGCCAGGTTGAGACTGAGTCATAAACTTAATCTAAACTGGGGATATCTTGTTTGTACTTAAAACAAATGCCATGCAACTTTTTTATGTAAAAATAATTATAGCTTTAACATGGCACTATTTACCAGCTAAAACCACACAACTTAAGACGGTCGTAAAACAACAAAGGTGAGACAAAAAGATGCTGTAGTACAACACCATGGACCCCTTTACTATTTGGCTCAGCTGTTTGTGGCCATAAATGAACCCAGCTTCTCTGCACAGTTATGTGGAGCAGCCAAGACAGAATGAGCCTCCATCTGTGTTCTCTCAGGCCAGACTGAAGGACAGAGAGTGTGGGCTACAAATTTAGCAGAGGAGATGGAGGGTGAATGTTTCCAGCAATCCTCAGCTGATGCCTGGTTCTGCAGCTGAATGTTTGACAGGGCACAGCCAGGAGCTGCTTGTAATGCTCTTAGTTCAGGTAGATTGTAAGGGCAGGAGTGGCTAATAGAGTGTTCTAAATGCTTGGCAGCGCATGTCCAGGCAATTATAGTCTGTGCCATCTTTTATGCTACCATAGACTGCCTACTAAGAGTGGTGACAGAAAGCTCAAAAGGAATTTGCATACAAATGATGGTAAAGTTTAGCAAACACCTACATCTTTCCTGCTATTAATCTCAGTGAGCTAAAACATCTTTTTAATTGATGCTTTCAGACATCCTCATCTTCTTTGGAAATAGGCGTCATTCTTTCATACTTCACCAAAAGCTAATATCACTGGTGGAGATCTACTCCATGTTCTGGAATTTGTGTTGAAAAATGTCTCCCTTTGTTCCAGTGATCTCCCCTCTGACAGACAGAAATATCCCCCAGTTCTATAGCTGAGCTAAAGCCAACCAACCATCTGCCAGGGGACAGGACATGTCGCAGATAGCACACTACAGCCCGTGGAAACGGCACGGCTATGGCCTGCAACACTCAGCACCACGAAAGGCGGAGAGGAACGGTCTTGTTTTAAACTAAGGAGACTAACCATTCAGTTACTTTTCATGGCATTAATTGCCTCTGGAGGGTCATAAAGGGTTTGAGTTGACCTGAACCAGCAGCATTTCGATAGGCTGATAGTGTATGTAGTTTCTTTTTAAGTGATATAAACAAACTGCAAATGTGTAAATTCATTAACTCACATCATAAGGTGTGGTTAAGAAGTTAGCTTCAGGTATTTTACCTTATAGGCTTTGTGGCAGTTAATGTACATATGTGATCATTAATGGGCTCAAAGGGTGGAATAAATCCACCACTGCAAGTTCCTGAACACCTGCATGTAACAGGACCAATATAACATTTAAAACTGCAATTAAACTCTCCAATTTACAATGCATATGGACAGATAAATTTACAATACTCTGACTAAAATTAATAGTAACCTTGTAATTAATCTTTTAGAAAAATGAATAAAAAACCAAAAATGTAATGGGACACAAAACGTTTCAAAATAAAAAAAGACAACTGAAAAGCAAACTTTTTTTTATTCCAAATCATTAAAGATACAAAAAATGAAACAACACAATGGAAATAACAGAAAAGAACAAAAACAAGGGAGGATTTCAGATGGGCAAAATAACAATGTATCAGTTAACACAATGATGAATGCAGAACAAAATGACAGGCAAGTGTGTGAATGTTCAGGCCTTCAAAATCCCAAAGGTTTCTGGTGGTCAGGAAAGAGCTGTGTGTGTGTGTGTGTGTGTGTGTGTGTGTTGGCGTTGTCTCAGTTCATCAGTAATTCCATCTGCACCAGTCTGGCGTTGGTGTCCCCAGCCATGTTATAGGGAATCATCCCAGCGAAGGTGATCAGGGCTCTGGCCTGGCTGCGCAGTTGCTGTTTAGAGGAGAAGACAATGTGTTAATATACTGCGACTGTGAGAAAAGATTTATCTTGTGGGGTGCACCACCAAGCAAGTTGAGCACAGCCAGGTTTTCTTTGCAATAGCAGGCTTGACAAAACCTAAAAGTCTGATCAGAGACACCAGGTGTCACAGTGGGTAGTTATCAGCTTTCTTGTTAACCCAGGCTTTCTGCATGAGGCTCTGTGTGCTCACATAAAAGGAGGTGTTTGATGCACAAAACAGAAGGGAAAAAAGATTGCTGGAGTGGAGCCTGTTACTAAGAGTGAGACATAAGAATATAAAAAATGTAGAAAAAAAACACCACCAGAGCTACAAATGATGAGAGAAATTCTGCAGAAACTGCAATCTTGTGAATAAGTGCATATATTCAATGTACTATTCGGTACACGTCCACTGCTGCTGTTTTCCTAGCATGATGGCAGCATACGAGAGCTCTGAAACTGTAAATGTGATCACTTTAAACACGATACATCATGAAGGTAGTGCGAAAAGCAATTTAGTTTTTTTGCCAAATCAAAGTGAAATTAATCCGATTTACTGAAGATTCTGTGGTGGATTTGCTGGAACTCCAGCAGTGGAAAGTGCTGTGGCTACAGCTTGGGCTTCTTTAACTGTATGGCTTTGTTTAGTGATATTACTAATTTACAGTTAAAGAGGTCTCCATATATAATACATTCTATCAGCTCAATGGCTATCATAGAGAACAGTGTCAGGAGAGTATATTTAGTATATTTTAAACCAAGACTCTGAACATAGTTACTATAGTCCGCTAGCTGGGTAAAAAACAAAACAAAGCACCTTCATGACACTTTAAGATCATTGTAACTCGTTAACCCATCAACTTCCTAGTACACCTTTCTGAAAAGACACCTATAGAGACTTTGTACTGTGATAACTTGCAGACTTGGCAAGAAGGCTGTGCTGTACCCATTACAGCCGCTGAAAACATCCATGAAGGTTATCTATGAATAACAAAGGATGTGTAGCCCCACTGGGTTATTCCCTTGCTGTTACACAAACTGTGCACAGCAGATGTGAGTATTTTTGTTCTGAACACATCTCATGTCTGAGCTGTATATTATTGCAGGTGGGGACACAAGCCTCTCCCACCATGGAAGGGTTTCATCAGGTAGGACAACCAGTGTAAAAACTGTGCCAAATAATCGAAGTGGATTCATTCTCTGTGGTGACGCTTTGGGGGAGTATAAGGAAGCAGCCAAAGGTATTTCTTCTTTTGTAATGTCTTTAACTAAACTAAGGTTAAATACTACAACTGAAACAAAAAACCAACCCATTTAATAGGGCCTAAGAAGCAAGGTTATTATATTTAACTAAACTAAATGTGAAAAGAATCTTAGTTAACTGAAATAAAAAAAACTAGACTTTTGGTAAAAATCAAAACCAACTAAAATGAAACTGTGTGATTATAAAACTAACTAAACTAAAATAAAAAGATACAGGAAATGTCCTTAGTTCTAGTCTTTGTCAGATGGATTAAATTTGGTCAGACAGCCTGTCTGATGAGGCTTTGGTGCATCTGTTTATTGAGACTCAGGATGTCTACATGATTGTGACTCATCTGCCTCCACAGTGTTGTCTGTATTGTATTTTCTGATATGAACATTTTAAATCTTCCCCTGACACATACCATCCATATTAAAATAATCAAGAAAAATGAAACTAACACTGAAACTAATAAAAACTAAACTAAAAACTTTCAAACAATAAAAACTCAACTGAAATGAGCAAACCCACTCTGGAAACTAACTGAAACTGAACTGAAAACAAAAACTCAAAATGAAATAAAAATAAAAACTAATTAGAAAATACAAAAGTATAATAACTCTGCTAAGAAGAATTTAACAGTGAATGTGAGTCTAACATTAAAGAGAAACTGTGACACAAACTATATACTGATGTCTGCTAAATAGCTGAAATTTAGATTCAATATGCATATTTTTTTTATTGTTTTTAGGTGCAGTCATCTTAATCTCATGCAGTTTTCCATTTATGCAGTGTGTTTTTCTTCTGTTTATTCTCTCACCATGTCTCTGTCCTCTATGGGCCTTTGTGGTCGTCCCGGTGTGCCAGCTGGCGCCCCCTTCAGGCGTTTGTACTGTGTGAAGAGGATGTTCATGGTGGCCAACAGCACTTCAGACAGGTTGTGACGCACCTGGAATAAACACACGGGAAAAAAAATTTAATAAAAAGAAAGACTGGCCGCCAGTTTTGTGTGCATCATTCACAACATAAGCAACACCTCATCACTGAAGTTCCTGAAAGCAGCCACTCTCTCCTCCACGCTGTCTTGACTGAGAGGAAGAAGCTTTAATCGCTCCATCACCTGACAAAAAACCAGAGGTAGGTGACATTAATGCGACAAGGCTATATGCATCTCCCTTAATATCTGTGCTTTGTTCTTAGGGTCCACTGTACATTTAACCACCCATCACTCCTCTGTGTTTATTATCAAAGCTACACTCACATCATAAGCTCTGTCAACGTGACCTGCGTGGTACTCATCAAAGAATGTCATCAGGTCTAACAGCAGGTAGAAAGTACTATCGACTGATTTCTCTCCTGCTATACCCTGAGAGCGATACCTGCAGAAAAAAGAGAAAAGGATTCAGTTTTAGACACACACACACACACACACACACACATATATATATGTATATATGTAGCTTTAACCAGTACAGTGTGTCTGTGTCCTTACCTCTCTGCGATGGCCACTGCAGTGTTTTTTAGCCGCTCCTTGTTGGACTGAGGTGCGCTGACCTGGGCAATGACCGGACTCAAAAGCCTATTCATCAGCTCCAACACCTTATCTGGGTTCTACACAGAGGCAAATGTAAAGAAGCAGTGAGAGAATTCAAAACAAGTGGCGTTGCAGAGATACTGTGCAGAGATGTTGTGCAGTGTATGGTCTGATCACCTTAGCCAGCTCGTAGAGTTTGACCGCCTCCTCAAACAAGCCTTTGCTCTCAGCCTCTAGAGCCACTTTACTAATGATAGCTCTGGTGTCCCCGGCAAACTTATCTATGACTCCAGGCTAGACATAGGAGGAAGAGAGACCAGAGTGAGGCAGAGAATTGTGTTAATATTAAATTATGTGAATCTGAAATAAGTGCAATTGTCATACTGTCACATTTGCCAAACATGTACCCAAAGCATGATGTAAAGCAGTAGTCTCAAACTCCTGGCCCCGCCCCCACTTCTGGTCAACAATTTGATGTCAAAAATATCATGTAATTCATACCTTTAAAGGGTCACATTGTAATTATATAAAGAAATTTGGCCTAATTGAATTATATAATTGCAATGCAGCCCTTTAAAGGGCCAAATTACATGATATTTTTGACATCAAAACACAGATCGGAAATAGGGGTGGGGCCAGAAGCAGCCTGCGCGCCAGGAGTTTGAGACCCCTGATGTAAAGCGTGCCCTAAGATACCTCCCAGTTCATCGTATTACCAGTAGCTCTAGCTATATTTTGTTTTCTGTAGTATTTTATGCACATTTTTATATCTGCTGTTTTGTATATAGCAAGATTACAGTACCTTACTAAAAAAATCAAATTAAGCTATACATCAAAGTCTGGCTTCATTAAAATAAGCCAGTGAATATTGTTTTTTTAACGCAGCAGTTAATAGAAAGCAGCCCTCGATAATATAGTATGTAGGTACATATTCAAAGACATGCTGTGAGGCATTTAACATCGTCAGTTGAGTGGGATGAAACATAAAGAGATGTGAATTTGAAAGGGGGAAAAAATACCCTCCAACATCACATCGTGCAGAGTGATGTAGGCACTGTGAGAAATGTCAAGAAACTTTGGAAGAAAGGCTACAATGACGCATTATGAGGAGCCTTTTGATCCCTGACAGTTGAAGACTAAATGGGGTGTGCTGAAACATGTAGAAGACATGCTGAAGGAAGATTTCTGACCACGTCTGGCTGACTGAACCCCCACACAAAGCAGAGACAATGAGTGACAGGGAGAAACAAAAGAAAAATTGGAAACAAGGAAGATGAGGAAGACATGGACACAGAACAGGTGAGAGAGGCAAAAACAGGATATAGAAATAACCAGAGATGAGATGAGAAGTTATGATAGAGAGATCAAAGACTCAATCATCCCACCTTCCTACTGCCGTCCTTCTCTAATCTTCCCAACAGCATGTCAAACTGAAAAAAAAAGAGTAAAAAAATAACACATCCCACAAATGGAAAGTAAACACATATACCTGTATAACAGAATACAACCCAGAAACAATATACATAAATTCATCATCAATAGATGCTGATATTTCTGATAAGACACTCTACAGAAACAAAAGTATTGAGCCACACCTCTTAATCACTGAATTCAGGTGTTTTATTTAGTCCCATTGCCACAGGTATATAAAATCAAGAAGTAACCTTGCAGTCTGCCTTTACAAACATTTATGAAAGAATAGGTCATTCTACAGAGTTCACTGAATTTGAGCATGATGCAGTTAACAGGATGCCACCACTGCAGCAAGTCAGTTTTTGAAATTTCTTCTCTCCTAGATATTCCGCAATCAACTGTAAGTGGTACTACTGCAAAGAGGATGCATTTAGAAATCTCAGCAACTCAACCAAAAAGTGGAAGGCCACATAAAAGAGCATAAAAGTCACCAGTGTCAACAAAGCTGTGCTGACTCAGTAACTGGAGAATTCCAAACCTCCCCTGGCATTAAAATAATTTTAAAAAAAGAGCACAGGGATCTTCATGGCATGGTGTAAAGCATGCCGCAACTGGACTCTGGAGTGGAAATGTATTACGTGACATGACAAATCATGACTCTCTATGTGACAGTCTGATGGACATATCTGGGTTTGGCAAATGCCAAGAGATAATGCACAATCAACTGTAAGTGGTATTATTGCAAAGTATAGGTGTTTCAGAAACACGGCAACTTAGGCACAAAGTGGCAGAAAACATAAAATGACAGAGCGCGTCACCGAGTGCACGGAGCCAAAAAGTTGCCAATGCTCTGTTGAATCAGTAACTGCAGTCCCAAACCTACCTTCGCATTAACATTAGCACAAAAACTAAATGCTGGGAGCTTCATTGCATGGGTTTCCATGACAGTGCAGTTGCATGCAAGCCTTACATCACCAAGCATAATGCCAAACATCAGACTGAGTGGTGTAAAGTACGTCACCACTGGAATCTGAAGCAGTTGAAACGTTTTCTGTGGCATGACTGGTCACCATTCTTTATACAGCAGTCTGATGGCTGAGTCTAGGTTTGGCGCATGCCAGGAGAACATTACCTGCCTGACTGCAAGTGTAAATTTTGGTGGAGGAGGGACAATGCTATTTCTCCTAATGCTATTTCTCACACTCCAGGTCACAAAGACATTTCAGACAATTCTATGCTTCCAACTTTGTGGGAGCAGTTTGGGGAAGGCCCTCTTCTTTTCAGCACGACTGTGTCCCAAAGCACAAAGCAAGCTCCATAAAGGCACAGCTGGATGAGTTTTGTGTGGAAAAACTTGACTGGCCTGCACAGAGCTGTGACCTCAACCCTATCAAACACCTTTGGGATGAATCAGAATGGAGATTGCAAGCCAGGTCCTCTCCTACAGCATCAGTTTGTAACCTTAAAAATACTCTTCTGGATGAATGGGCAAAAATTCCCACAGACACACTCCAAAATCTTGGGGAAAAGCCTTTCCAGAAGTAAAAAAATAAGAGTGGAAAATGTAAAGGATGGACCAACACCATATTAATGCCTACGGATTTAGAATGAGATCTCATAAAAACTCCTGTAGGTGTAATGTGTGGGTGGCCCAATACTGTTGTCCATATAGTGTATCTGTAATGGCAAGGCAAGTTTATTTATAGAGCACCTTTCAGGAAGAAAACAACTCAAGGTGCACAGAGAATATACAGGTATGTATATTAACAACAACAACAATAAAAAAAATGCAAAGGTATGAATGTGTGTAAAAGAGCCAGACACAAAAAGACAAATGCAAAAATGCAGTGGCTTTTGAATAAGTAAAATATAAAATACATATATATATATTTGTGAGCTGCTCACCCAATGAGGACACCATTCAAATTTGTACAGGTCTTATTTGCCACATGATAAGTGCAATTACACAGGGATGCTCTGACCTTGCTAAAGAAGCCAGGCTTCTGCTGACGTGAAGATACCAAACATTATCATCAGCTGATCTGTCACTAGTGCATACCTGCTATTAGATCATACTATAATAACTGTACTAACAGACAGTAAATGACATTTTTCCTGGTCGCAGTGTAAAAGCAGGTCACCCACCTCTCGACTCTCAATGACAAGTTCACTGACACAACGCATGAACATATTTTCTCCCTGGCTGTCTTTCTCATTGCTGCAGAAAAACATAATATAAACAGCATAATGAATATCACCAATTATCAATTACATGTATAGTTTAGGGTGAGTAAAATTTACACAAGATGTGTGAGACTGTAGGATTATTTACCGTAGGAAGTAGAAGTACTGCAGTGCTTCTCGTGGATCAGTGGACTCAAACTTGCGAGTATACAGCATCAGTAGACGAATAAAGTTGAGGCGCCGTACCATGGGAGGGTCACCGGGTTCCTGACTCACTGCAGAGAACATGTAATCAGTGTGACTTTTTTCCCCCTCAACATCATCCTACAAAATAAAGGTGATACTCACACAGCTGAGCGCTTTGACCAGTGGACTTCAGCAACAGCCGTAGCTCATACAGGACTAACGCCACATGCACAGCATGACTTCGAAGTCGCTCAACTCGAAACAAGAACGCCACTGCTGCCTCAAACTGAGCCGTGAGGAACAACACCTGGAAATACAGGAAGGGCTGCTGGCTTGCAGAGAAATGGGACTCTCCTGTTGGATGAAAAAATTAGAGAAGAGGTACAATCAAGATGAAAAACTGTTTTCAACCATTTCTCTATTATTTAACTTTGTGCAAGTTCAGGAGAAAATATGTCACACTTGGGATTTAAGATACAAACATGTGTAGTGCAAAGATTTGCAAACTGCCTTAAGGTATCTGTCAAAAAAGTAGTAAAAGAACACTTTCCCAACAGAGGGTGTTTGGTTTTTCAAAGAAATAATATTTTAATGACTATGATATTCTGCATGTAACTCTTGCTTCAGTTAGTGTTTTCTCAAACTGCTGTAACACATTTTGTATTTTAGACAGTAAAGTTTCAAGACTTTCAGTATGTTGGTGAGCTGTTTTTCTCAGTCTTTTTTAGTAATAGTTTCTGTGGAGATGGAACAAGAAAGGACATTGCTTTGGTCACACATACTAATGTCTTGGGGGGGTTGGATGGGATACTAAACTAGGTTCCCACGGTTGCTGTGTGAACACTGAAGGTATATCCCCGAAAAGCCCCAATTTCTTCATGAATACTGATCTGACCTGACCCCACTTGATGTGAATCGTCACAGAGATACGGCTAAGAATGTAAAACTTTTTACCGATTTCAGCAGCAACATTAGCAGACAGCAATGGCGGCAGGCACGACATAGTGTTACCTTGAACATGTAATATGCCACTATCAATTTGATTTGCATTTTGTGCAAATTGGACAAATAATCACAGCAATAATGTTTTTGGGTTTTTTTTGGTTTTTTTTAAAGATAACGCCACTGGGTGGCAAATCCATATGTTTAAAATGGCTGAAAACCGAGATAGTTCTAGATCTCTCCAGAGGTCTTTCTGTGCCAAAATTCAAAATCCTAAATCAAATAGGTTTTGCGCTACTATAAGAACATGAATAATTTCTGGCAGCTGCGCTGATGATTCTATCATATCCTCTCTTTTTGGGGATTTAATGAAAAACCAAGACATCATAAATATTATACCCAAAATTCCCTGCAAAATTAAAACAAAAGAAACAATGACACCAGACAGTCAATGCATAGCAGATCCAACAATCCTGTGTTGGATTGTTGGATCTGCACCGAGAAGTCAAAGAAGCTTGCCAGCTGTCACATGCAGGACACTGGCGCTAGTTCTTCTTTTATGAAACTAAATTACTATAGTGATAGAACTTAGTTTAATTCAGTAACTAACAACCACAAACAGAGTTTCACCTGAGGTCTACGCACGCAATGTCAACTTTTTCTTAACATGGGGGAGAAATTTTAAAACATTTTGTTGAGTGCAGGTACTTAGTCATCAAGTTTACTTTTTAATTATAATTCCTAATCCTCTTGTTGGCTGAAAGTTTGAGGAGTAGAACAGGGTGGACCATGTCAGCCATTTTATAGCCTTATCTCAGACTTACAGCATTTTAGTTCAAAAAGGGAAAGCGAGAGAGAGGAAGAGAGAGCAAGAGGGAGATGAAGGGAAGAAAAAGGACGAAGGAGGAGAGATAGGCGTGTGGGTGTGAGGGGAGGGAGGCTGCAGCCGAGTGTGCAAACAAGAAATGAGAAAGAACAAATGCATGGGAAAGAATGTGAACGAGGACAAAAATCAGTGGGAGGAAGAAGGGACAACAACTGTGCATGTGTGAGGAGAAAAAGGGATAAGGGATAATAGGAGAGGCCAGGGATGTAGCGAACGACTGACAGAGGAAACGAACAGATGATGCTGACGAGCCCGGTGCTGGCGGTATGTGAGAGAAATGAAGATAGGTTTTGGGCTTTATGTCCCGCTGTGAAGCAAGATGGAGGACAAAAAGAAACACTGTGCCAGACAACCGAGGGAGGCGAGCAGCAGAGAGAAAACAGAATGAGGCTTCAGGCTGTACTTCCCACCAAGCAGTGAGGGTGGGAGAGGAAACATGGAAGAAGGGCACAAGGAGCGAGAGAGAGAAAGCGAGAGTTTGTAGTCTTATCTGAACGGAGCAGGATCAGCCCATGGAGAAGGCAACACCCAGGGGAGAAGCTGTGCTTTTCTCAGTCTGTGGGAGGGAAGGCCTTACGCTCTTGCACTTGCCTTCTTTGTGTGTCCGGGGCATGTGGTTGTTTAAGTGGGAAGTCTTATTTTTGAATCGATTTTGGACAAAGAATCAAAACCTGTCTGATAGCTCCTGGCTTCACTTACATTGTCTATAGTTAAGAGGTTTTTTGGTCAGGACATTCACTCTAATGTGTGAGGGTGGGATCAGCTTGAGAAAAAAAATAAAAATAAGCACTTCGAATAGCGATTCACTTCTACCTTTCTTTCAGGCTCTTTTCGGCTCCCGCAAAACTGCTTTCACGTGTACAACTCCATTTGCAACACTAAATGCCTTCAGGGAGGAACTATCCAAAAGTGTGCCTCTAGTCCCTTGTTGTAATATTCATTGTGGTGAAACATAAAGGACACAGAATTCTTGGAAAGCACAGGGAAGCAGTCCAATGCAGCCAGGAGGAGGCATGGTTGTACCAAACATGACCTAGTTTGTTTCAGGCACAGTGCACTCTTAATGGTGTAACATTTTTGTCTATTTTTATTCCATGCTTTAAGCTGAAGCACTTTACCGAAGGTGTTTGATAGAGCCTGTGGTGATGGCAAGGAAGGTGTTTTTTAATTTGATAAAGACAGCTGTAGCGCTTCCAAGAAAGAAAGTCTCCCAGCTTGAATTGTAAGTACAAAAGATAAGCGACTGTTTTGCCATTTCTACATTTGGCAGTTAAAAAAAAATAAAAAATCAATTCACAAACAGATTCAGGCTCAGTTTTTTACGGACTCATGAACTTTTGTTCCTGTGTACTATGACAAAGCTCTGAGTCACACTTGTCTTGTTGTCATTAGCAACAGCTGCTGAGGCTTATGGGGATGGTAGTATTTAGAGCTGCTGACTAGTTTGCTAGTGTATTTCTCACTTTATTCATCCATCCATCCATTTTCTTCTGCTTATCCAATTCAGGATCGGGGGGCTGAAGCCTATACCAGCTGCCATAGGACCAGAGGCAGGGTACACCTGGGACAACTTGGTAGTCTATCCCAGGGCCAACACAGAGAAACAGACAACCATTCACAACTACAGCCAATTTAGAATTGCCAATTAACCTAACATGCATGTGTTTGGACTATGGGAGGAAGCCGGAGTATGTGCAGGCACAGGGAGAACATGCAAAATCCACACAGAAAGCCCCAGTCGGCTGGTGAATTCAAACCCACAGCCTTCTTACTGTGGGTTGACAGTGCTAACCACCACTACTTCACTGATATAGATAAATAAATCAACATCATAGGTTTTTGTGCAAATATGTACAGACATCTTTTATCTATCAGCAACATCACGAGCACAGTAAATATGCATAGCACAGGACGATGAGTAAGAGATGCCAAAGTGACATTCAAATACAACTCAAAAATACTGACAACAACATTCAATTAAAAAAGCAAATTCTACTGTGAACTATGAGGGGGCTGATTTCTGTATAATACAATTTTTAGAGAGGGTCTTCTTTGGTCAAATTTATGATCTTTCATTGGCTTCCAGTGAAGTTCAGAATAATTCTAATATTTTATGAACATATACAGAAACCAGCCACAGGGTCCCACAAGCCAGTGTAGTCCTAGTGCTGGTCCCAAGCCCGGGTAAATGGTGAGGGTTGCGTCAGGAAGGGCATCCGGCGTAAAAACTTTGCCAAATCAAATATGTGGATTCATAACACGACTTCCATACCGGATCGGTCGTAGCCCGGGTTAACAACGACCGCCTCCGGTGCCGTTAGCCAACAGGGTGCCGGTGGAAACTATGCTACTGTTGGCCGAAGACCAAGGAGGGGGAGAGGGGGAAAGCGTGTCAGGAGGCAGAGAGAGAGAAGGAAAGGTAGGAGGGTGGAGGTGAGAGTAGGGACTTTAAATGTAGGGACTATGACTGGCAAAGGGAGAGAGCTGGCTGA